>JAXCGZ010003869.1:57500-142500 GCA_037179515.1 Halocaridina rubra
CACACACACACACACACACACACACACACACATTACTGAAGTGTGTGTGTGTGTGTGTGCACAATTAGAGTATTAGACGCAATCACATACCCTTGAATAACTTTGTTAATAACAACTTGAACAATCGATCTGGTGTTCATCCGTGCTGTGATGACGTACAGAGAGAAACCACTCATGACGATTCAGGCTTTGAAATATTCAAAACGCTTCCATCAAGTGACATTTGAAGCACCAGTTAACGTTCTTAACCTTTGGTTCTTCACTAATCTGGTTGCCTCTCAGCCATGATTGTCTTTAGTTGTCAGGTTCTTCTTCTTCTTCTATCTTCTTCATCTTCTTCTTTCTTCTTCTTCTTCTTCTTCTTCTTCTTCTGTCTTATTATTATTATTATTATTATTATTATTATTATTATTATTATTATTATTATTATTATTATTATTATTATTATTATTATTATTATTATTATTATTATTATTATTATTGTAGTGAGGTAGGAACAGCCAATGCATTTCATAGTTATCTAATTTCATATAATATTTCTTCTCCATAGCATCTGGATATTATTAAAAAAGAAAGAATATATATATATATATATATATATATATATATATATATATATATATATATATATATATATATATATATATATATTGATCTAGTTTTACGTCACGGAATCTCTTTCCTACTAAGGGCTAGGAGGGTGCCTTCTTACAAAGGACTTTAGTTTTTGGCAGTGCTAGCGTTACTCCGAGTGAATGCCCTTTCTAGCCCCAAACCGTGGCGGGCCACGAACCGACGACCTGACGAATCAAAGTCGCGCATGTTTTCACCTGGCCACATCAGACACACAACACACCAAGAGCATGTTTTCACCCGGCCACATCAGACACACAACACACCAAGAGCATGTTTTCACCCGGCCACATCAGACACGCAACACACCAAGAGACGGAGAACGAGAGAGATGTAGGAGTAAACATACTGGTAGATTTTTGTCCAGAAATGCATATAAATGGCAGAGTAAGGGCAGCATTTGCTTTCTTAGCAAATGAAAGGGTAGCCTTGAGACACACGGAGAAGGAAATGTTCAGAAATATTTATGTAACTTATGTGAGGTCAAAGCTTGTATATGGCGCCCCCTTTTGGAATCCGCTCTTGAAAAAACACACAAATAAGCTGGAAAACATTCAAAGACACGCCACGAAATTGGTGCCAGAAATATGCAATCTCAGTTATGAGGAAAGGCTGAGGGAATTAGATTTACCATCACTCGAAGCCAAACGAATGATGGGGGATATGGTAACGGTTTTTAAATTCCCACATGATATTAACAGAGTGCATAGGCATCGATACGTTGATATGGCTGGCTCTAGAACTAGAGGTCATTGTTTGAAGCTTCCTAAGAAAACTTTGCTGGATGGCAGGAAGTACTTTTAAGTGTAAAAGTAGTTGATGACTGGAATTCGCTAAGCGAGGAGGTAGTTAAAACTAACTCAGTTCATATTTTAAGGACAAATATGATATGTAGCAATGAGTACAAAACTGGACCCGACCAGGAGACGGGGACTTACGAGCATAGGGTTCTTTTACGTAAGCACAATTTTGTAATTACACAATATATATATATATATATATATATATATATATATATATATATATATATATATATATATATATATATATATATATATAGTAGTCTCCGTGGCAAAATGGTAGCGTCTGCGACTCTAAGGCGGCAGGTCGAGGGTTCGCGCCCTGTCACGGACTGAGGTTAGTAAGGGCATACACTTAGGGTAACGATTACATCTGCCAGAACAAGTCCTTCGTAAGAAGGCAACCGTCCTAGCCCTTAGTAGAAAAGGGAGTTCGTGACGTAAAACCGAATCCATATATATATATATATATATATATATATATATATATATATATATATATATATATATATATGACACAATATTGCTGCTTAATAGCAAATAATATATACAAAGGTATACGATGAATTGAAAATGTACAGTTTAACAGTCTGCCGTTTTAACGTATGCATTTTTGTAGCGTTATATGTGTAAAACTGTAGCATTTTATAATCTCATGTTTGAATATCTGTTTTTACATTAATGATCATACTCAACAAGAAGCTGACGCGAAATTACCTAAACTGTTTTAGAACAATTCAGTCTTGGGATTGGAAGGATAGATGAACAGATTCCGTACGTGACAGTGCAGCATCAGATCAGGCAAGATATTAGGAGCCATAGGCTTATTCTGGACTGTTCCGATTTTACGTCACGGACTCCCTTTTCTACCAAGAGCTAGGACGGTTGCCTTCTTGCGAAGGACTTGTTTTGGCAGATGTAATCGTTACCCTGAGTGCATGCCCTTGCTAACCTCAGACCGTGACGGGGCGCGAACCCTTGACCTGACGCCTCAAAGTCGCGGACGCTACCGCTTGACCCACGGTGGCTACTAGGCTTATCCTGGGCTTCTGCACCATAATAACTGGGCCAGTCATAGAGATCTTTCCTCTTTAAAAATCCTTGTGAGATTTTCATCTCATATCAAGGACGAGGGAAGGGCAATTCAAAATAATTAATGTTGAACCTTGGAAGCAGCCAGATAAAAAAGCATTTGTACTGTAAGTCAATATGTCATAAATTTACTGTAATTTACAAATAGAGAGAACGGAGGTCTCAAAATTGATTTAGTTATTGACAAGGAGAGCTCCGTCTAAATCGCACATCGTGATATGTACGTCATAAGAATTATTCTATAATATGAACTCTTCTGCTAATTTAATCTCAACATAGAGAATTTATTTTTAAAAATATGGTCGTTTTTTTTTTTTTTTTTTTTTTTTTTTTTTTTTTTTAAAGCTCATCGCCTTCTTTGGCCCGATTTCTTAAACAGTGTAAACCTAGGATACCATATTGTTAGTTAGCTAGACACACACAAGTGGATTTCATAAACGCATCTGACGCGGTTCTATGTATGGCTAGGATCCCGTACGGGATCCTAGCCCCACACAGACCTGCGTCAGATGCGTTTATGAAATCCATATGTGTGTGTCTAGCTAACTAACAATATGGTATCCTAGGTTTACACTGTTTAAGAAATCGGGCCTTTGGATTGGCTCAAAACTTTACACCATTTAATGTATTTAGTATTGTTATGGTGAAGACTTTGAAGGTTTCCGTGCATGACAAACAAATATTCCCAAAATATATCCTTAAGAATCTAATTACTTTAAGTTTCAGTTGAACGGTAATACACTTCGACCACTCTAAATATAATTAGAGTATATCATTGTACCCCATTATGTTGTACTTGTATTTGCTGAATCATCATTAACACCCATGTATATTCATGTTAATATAGAAATAACAGTGCTTACCGTATCAGTTAGCTTCAGAAGAAAACGGCAAGTTTGCATCATTAGAATTTTTTTTTTTTTATGATTGTGACACCAGGACGGGCAAACAATAATAAAATAAAACAACCCTCATCGGGCCTGGGCACGAAGAATACATAAAGTAAAGAGAAACAGAGATGGAGAGTGTAATGACTTGTCAGATGTGAAGGGATACTAAAAGATGTGTAATGAATATCCAAGAATATTCAGTGTAGATGTAGACATAGAAAAAGAACCGTAACTGAAGGAAGACTCAACATCAAACTGTCCTGGACAGACCTATTTAAGTTCAAAAAACCTTCAGCTGTAGTATCTCATGCTACAAAAAAGATATATTAGTCAAAGAAAATATGTAATCGCTTGAAATATCGTCTTCTTAGTCATAGAAAATATGTAATCTCTTGAAATATCTTTTCTTGGAAATTGTTATATTACTTGGCATTAATGGGATAGATTATTTTCCTGGTTTTGCAGCTGTCAGGGAAAAAAAAGTTACACGTCAGTCTTTTTAGCGACTTTGAAGATGACTTCATATATGACAGAGTGAGTGAGGCTGCACATTTCGAGATTGAAAGTCACGTAATGAGGTATCATATGTGATGTACGAAATGTATATATATATATATATATATATATATATATATATATATATATATATATATATATATATATATATATATATATATATATATATATAATATATATATATATATATATATATATATATATATATATATATATATATATATATATATATGAATATTAATTCTGTATGAAGATGAGGAAATTAAAAGTTTTGAGTCTTTTCCTCATTCATAAATATTTATGAATGTATTTGATGAAACGTTAGGGTCTGAAAGTTCGGAAAATTGAATAGTCATTCTGAAATTAAGTCACTCTTCTGGCCAGACATATTCGAAAGTGTATCCTTAATAGCAATATTACCAGACTTCTGCACTTCCTCTTAACTAAACATTCTCCTTTAAAATTGTAATGTAGAACATTTAATGGTTTCATAAAGTCCAATGAGATATCTTGCGAAATTTACAGTTTGCTTATTGGATTGTACTGAAAATAACCCTCCTTAACATTAGTTATGGGGCTGGTCTGAGCCACGGAAGAACTGGAACTTCTACTGAGGTTACTTGGATTTGCGGAGAGGCCTCAACTCTGAAATTTTTACTTCTCTCCCAACCGGCCTGTTATCAGCCCACACATTTAATTCTTCTCCTCAGTATGGACCGAGTTAATTAAATTATATAACAATACATTGAAATTAAGCATTTAAATATTTCAGTATATATTACCTCACATTGTCATGTTTGCGCTGGTCATTGGCCGGTCTGGAGAGAGGTAAAGATTTTCGAGTAGCTACCTCTGTAATTATGAGTGACTCCACTCGGAGTTCTAGTTCTTTTTCTGTTGAGACCTCAGTGGTTGAGCTCATTAAGCTGTGGACTCCTGTTCCACAGGCTCCAGTTTGAGTACCCATGGCAAGAGGTAAAATATTCGGGAATAATAATAATAATAATAATAATAATAATAATAATAATAATAATAATAATAATTATAATAATAATGATAAAATTGATGATAAAGTTTTTAGTGTGTTAGTATTGTCTGCTATGTACTGTGTGCATAGGTTAAAACTGTGAGCGAATGTTTTGACTCATGAGAGGACAATTTGGCATTTTGTCAGAGTACAATTTCTTTCTTGGATTGTAGCCTCCCTGCTTAACATACAATTTAGTTTTTATCTGGTTTTCCAATATTACTTGATTCACATAATAATAATAATAATAATAATAATAATAATAATAATAATAATAATAATAATAATAATAATAATAATAATAATAATAATAATAATAATAATAATAATAATAAAAACTGTATATGACTAGTTCAGATTTTCTTGCAAAATAGTAATTTTTTTTTCTTAATAAGTTTTTGTATTTTTAATGGTATGATGTCAACTTTGGATTTTTACCCTAAGGAATTTACTTTTAAAATTGATGTCAAAATAGTCATTTCTCAACATATTACGTGGTCTTACAGAATGATGGGCTGCTGTGGCATTTGTGTTGATTTTCGTGGTTATTTTATAATCGAAAGATCATTGTCTTGTGTAAACAGTGTGGTCGTTTTCCTGAGTGAACAGAGGTGAATATCGAATCAAAGCAGAGAATTAGAAGCTTTTCAATATTCTAAAACCGACCGGGAAAATGTACTTCGTCTCTATTGTGTAGGTGTGGCGATAGTAATTTTGAGTATTTATGTCAGCTTGAAGCCTCCTTCAGTTATAAATTAATGAAGATTCGCCTTAGAAATATATTGTTTTCTGAATCAGACTGCCAAAATATGTACGCCTCAGAACTTTGAACGTATTAGAAGAATGGAAGACCAACGATCAGGCAGCGTCCACACTACTAGGACAGAGTCATTGCCAGCCATAGAATATCATTCCCGAAGCAGACTGCCAAAGTAAAGATGCGTCAAAACTTTTAAGGTATTAGCAGGATGGACCCAAGACAGGCAGCGTCCACTCAACCAGGACAGAGTTATTGCCAGCCTTGGAAAAGGATCATGAAACGTAGGAAGGCTGTTACAATGTAGATCTATGTCAAGGGAAAATAGATCATGTATACAGCTAAAATCCAATTCCATCAACCGGCCCCCAACCACCAATTAGGCCACCAACCTATCCATGCATAAGCCCCCCCCCTATCACCCAATACATTGAACCCATCCCCTCCCCGTCTGACGACGGTAGGTGTCATGCAAGGTGTGAATTATAAACGACTTTCTGCGTGACATGTTCCTGGCAGTGAGCATTAAGAATATATCCCCTTCCGGTGATCTATCCCCACCCCCCGCCCTTTCTGGCGTCTACTGAAGTTGGCCACGGTCTTAGCTTCTTCCCAGAGGCGCCCTAGGAGGTACGGTACCCAAACAATCCTTTATTTACTGCGTAATGATGGGTGGTGTATAATGGAAGCATAAAACGTCCTTCGTATATGTTGCTACTCATAAGCCTTTCTTTGTTTTGCCTCGAGAGTTGTATTCCCTCCCTTTGCACATTCCTTCAAAATTCTCCATTATTTATTCATGTATTTGAATGATTCTTTACATCTATTGTTTATCTAAAATCTGGTATTAAAACAGATTTTGAAGAACATGGTGCTAAGATATATTTAAAATGTGTGCACCATGCTATCTTTATCGGCACTTATCATATTTATGTGAGATTTCTGATACTCCATAAATTTATTAGATCCGAGACTTGATGGAAAGTTCTGAAGGAAGTAACTGCTGTTTTGGGGTATAATTCGTCCGTAGTATAAATTTGAATAATTTCAAGATTCTTATTAAGTTCACTTGCCAATGACTGTCACGCAGAAAAACTGGAGGTTTCGAAGTATTGATAGACTGGAAGTCGATTTATAATCCCCTAAATGTCACACCATATTGCATGTTGAACCATTAATACAATTGTAGAGTTAGCTATGTATATGTTCGTGCATATCTTGTTTTTTTTATGAAACTTGTAAATTATATCTTTATAACTCCATTTAGTTTAGAAATTTGACCCTTTTTCATTTTCCCAGATCTCTGGAACTAGCTAGGGGTATAAAAAAAAACATAGTTCAGTGCCAACTGATGTATTAAAATGGGTTTTGTTCATACCCTTAATCATCCGATTAACTTCATAAGTCTCATTAGCCCATGTTCATCCAAGTATGTCCCCAGCTTATCCTCTATACTCTAAACACTCCTGAGAGTATCAAGTATGACTTGTTGTATTACACAATAAAATAACTCTTGCGACTTTGAGGTAGTGATTCAACTGGTACATCTCTCTCTCTCTCTCTCTCTCTCTCTCTCTCTCTCTCTCTCTCTCTCTACTCTATATATATTATATATATATATATATATATATATATATATATATATATATATATATATATATATATATATATATATATATATGCAACTAGCCAAGATTCGAACCTAATACACATACTTACTGTGCCAAGGCCCTAACAATTACACCACTGAAGGTCTAAACGAATAAGTAACAGTTACACTCTGAATACTTTTTGTTCATTTTACAGCTTCTTCCCAAACTTACTCGTGGGTTCATTCTTGCATTTAATTTAAATCCCAAGCTATATAGGCATCAACTATGATCAAATAAACGCATTCAGTTATGTGAAAACATGAAACATATTTTGCCCCTGACCGGGATTCGAATCAAAGACATAAATACTATGCTAAGGCGCTACCAACTATGCCACTTGGCACAGTATTTGTCTTGGGTTAGAATCCCGGCCAGGGGCAAAATATGATTCAAGCTTTTACGTAGGTTAATGTATTATATATATATATATATATATATATATATATATATATATATATATATATATATATATATATATATATATATATATATATATATATATATATATATATATATATATATTACATACATATATATATATATATATATATATATATATATATATATATATATATATATATATATGTATGTGTGTTTGTGTGTGTGTGTGTGTGTGTGTGTGTGTGAACCCTCACCTTTACATACTCTGAGCGGTACAAGCCAATTTTGATCTTAAAAAGTGGGCCCATTTTCCCATAATCATAGTTTGATCATTTTACCATATAATATATCCAGGATTTAGTTTTGGTGGTATTTTCAAGGTTTATTATTGTGTGCGCCATTCAATACCTGTAATAATTAGATTAAATGACCTAAAGGTGTCGCAGTAGTAAATTGAGGCTCTGTGTCATTGTTTATAAAGGTTAATTTACCTCTCCGTAACTACCTTGTCAGCTTAATGACGTATTAATGACGTTTATGTATGGCAGTATTCCGTAATTGACCTTTGTAGCTATTAGAATCTCTCTAACTTTTCATTCCTGTCTTGGCTTTCACATCTCTGTTTTTACTAATATACTTATCAATACATAACTTAACATGTCTGTTTTTACTAATATACTTATCAATACATAACTTATTGTATTTTATTGGCCCCATTTCTCAGATCGACTCCCAATAGAATACTTAAGAGTTTCTTTCTGGAAAAATAAAACTCTTACATACGTCCATATATGTGTTTGTTTGTTTGTGTGTTTGTTTAATTAACACTATTCCTTAAATTTTCCAACAAGTTCAGGCGAATATAATTCGTATTGCTTATGTTTAAGGCCCGATTTCTTAAACAGTGTAAACCTAGAATACCATATTGTTAGTTAGCTAGACAAAAAAAATAAAACTAATGTTAATACCAGAGGAATACGGTTATACACAAAGGCTTAGGCCCGATTTCTTAAACACTGTAAACCTAGGATACCATATTGTTAGTTAGCTAGACACACACAAGTGGATTTCATAAACGCATCTGACGCGGTTCTGTGTATGGCTAGGATCCCGCACGGGATCCTAGCCATACACAGAACTCGCGTCAGATGCGTCTTAAGAAATCCATTTGTGTGTCTAGCTAGCTAACAATATGGTATCCTAGGTTTACACTGTTTAAGAAATCGAGCCTAAGCCTTTGTGTATAACCGTATTCCTCTGGTATTAACATTCGTTTTATTTATGTTTTTTTTTTGAGGTACTTATGGCACCTGCTGCATGTTGCGTTTTCATGGAAAGAGCTAAAAAAAAAAAATCAATATTTTACATCTATGCACAACTGGTAAAGCATGTCTCTCATGATTCTGACAACTAAAACATATAAGGAATTCCCCGAATCGCTAAAATCAATAAAGAAAAGCCCCCCCCCCCCCCCCCGGTCGCCTTTTGAATCCGGTTTTGTCTTCACACAAGATTTAAAAGGTTACTACGGGTTTGTGTCTCTGTATGCTAATATTATTGGAATAAAACGCTTCGTAGATAATATATTATTATTATTATTATTATTATTATTATTATTATTATTATTATTATTATTATTATTATTATTATTATTATTATTGTTATTATTTTAGTCACCGTGGCTCAGGCGGTAACGTCCGCGACTTTGAGGGGTCAGGTCGAAGTTCGCGCCCCGCTACGGTCTGAGGTTAGCAAGGGCATGCACTCAGGGTAACGATTACATCTGCCAACACAAGTCCTTCACAAGAAGGCAACCGTCCTAGCCCTTGGTATAAAAGGGAGTCCGTGACGTAAAACCGGAACATTATTATCAAATATGAACAATCACCTTAGCTTGGACTATAGTTGAAGTCAGCCCATTAAAACCCAAATGCTATTTAACTAAATGAATATATTTTCTATAGTAAAACATATCGTGAACGATGTGAGATCACTTCCTTCTTCACTTTAGAGTGGGCAGGTGGAAGCACAGCGCACAGGAAAGCAATTTAGAGCCTGAGCTGTTACCCAAAGGAACCTGAACCATCCAAATTGCTTCCTTATATATTTTTGCAATTAAGTATCTTGTGTGCGAAAGACAAATACACATACAATTTGTGTGTGTGTGTGTGTGTGTGTGATATATATATATATATATATATATATATATATATATATATATATATATATATATATATATATATATATATATATATATATAGGTGGGAGTGGAGAGAGAGAGAGAGAGAGAGAGAGGAGAGAGAGAGAGAGAGAGAGAGAGAGAGAGAGAGAGAGAGAGAGAGAGAGAGAGAGAGAGGTGGGACGACATGCGTCTATCACGACATTCATACGTCTGTATTATGTATAAATAAAGGTATAGTATTGGAATTTCTTGGTTTAGTAAAAAGGTCTTTGAATGAGACAGGGAAACATTGCACAATTGATAGCTTTATATATATATATATATATATATATATATATATATATATATATATATATATATATATATATATATATATATATATATATGTATATATGGATGGTTATGGCTACGTAAGGAAATTGAAAGAAATTTTAAGAACCTTATTACTTTCGAGTATATTTATATACTACTCATCTTCAGAGGCATGTAATAAATACAACTCGAAATTACTAAGGATCTCAAAATTTGTTATAAATTTCCTTACGTAGACATAACCACGAAACTGGTGCCAGAAATACGCAATCTCAGTTATGATGAGAGGCTGAAGGAATTAGACTTACCATCACTCGAAGCTAGAAGAGTGAGGGGGGATATGGTGACAGTCTTTAAATTCCTTCATGGTTATGATAGAGTGGATAGGGATCGATATTTTGATATGGCTGGCTCTAGAACTAGAGGTCATAGTTTGAAGCTTAGTAAGAAAACTTCTTTGCAGGATGTAAGGAAATACTTTTTCAGTGTAAGAGTAGTTGAAAATTGGAATTGGTTAAGCGAGGAGGTAGTTAATGCTATCTCAATCCATAGTTTTAAGGACAGGTATGATAAGTATCACTAAGTATAAAATGGAACCGATCAGGAGACGGGAAGATACGAGCTTTGGGCTCTTTCCCGTAAACACAATTAGGTAATCACAATTAGGTAATCACACACACTTTCTCAAGATATGGTGTATTATTGACAAAAATCAAATACGGTATGGATTTGCCAAGCTTTTACAACTTAACTAATGAGGTCTTAATAAGCTCAACAAGTAATCAACAATGAAGGCAAAGTGCAATTATACACAAAGTTCAGTGAAGCATGATAAGAACATATATATTACTCAAAAGTAAATTAGATATATGAAGAGCAAGGAAGTTCATCAGTGAAACAACACATAGAAAATAACGCTATAGTTCGGGTTCGAACTGGATCTTATTCTCAAGCACAAAGTCTTGTGCTTGAGGAGTCCAGTTAGGACCCGAAATGTAGAGTTATTTTCTGTTTCATTGATGGACTTCTTTACCACATAATGCTCCTTGTTAGCAGTTTGTACTTACTTAGAAATATGAACTTTCCTATGTCGCTATATCCTGTTTCTGTTAGATACAAAGTAATATTTGGCTGTCATTTCTAATGCCCTTTCAAAATAAAGGATATAGTAAGGACGCTTGCACACCAAAGTGGCACGTCGCACGTGGCATGCCACGTGGCACGCCAGTTGAAAACGAAATTCGGAAATATTTGAAAACTTTCACATAGAAGTTGCGTAACACGTGTCACTCCACTTCTGTGTGAAAGGTTTCATATATTTCCAGATGTTTGTTTTCAACTGGCGTGCCACGTGGCATGTCACGTGGCACGTGTCACTTTGGTGTGAAAGCGGCCTAAGACTTCGGTTGATGCTTTAATTGTTTACAGTTTTATGCAGAACTCAAGAGATAACATTTGTGTTTTTCATTAGATCCAGTGTGTATAGATGACGTATTAAAAAGGTATTTGCATACCCTGATATTTTTTTTATAATGAGAAATGAATAGATTCTAGAGGAAAGACGAGAACATTCACAGCCTCATACGTGAGGATTTTTATCCTTGGCTTTATTTTTAGTTTTTTTTCTTAGCAATACTTATATATTTGCCCTCTATTCTTCAGTGAGTTCAGAGGAATTTTCAGTTTGTCTGTGTGGTATTGGCACAGCTAATTTTCACAGCCACTTGATTATAACTACTTTGTAAGATTCTGAAGAATGGCGTCAACTGAGTATCTACAGATACTCGCTCAGTATGGAAATAGAGACAGTAAGAGTAAAAAAAAAAAAAGTACCAGCTAGAGCACTCATGCTTGATGGAAGCCATAATTATCATGATTACAAGCACAGCAGTTAGCTAAGACATCTAGAATCTGAATTCCAGATTAAAACTTAGAACGAGGGTCTGCCCCTCTCTTTTTTCTCTTACTTTATTTGATTATCGTGTTTTTCCCTCCAGTACCGTTATATCTGTAATCCCCTCCCTTTTTTCCCCTCCTATCCTATCCCATCCTTAAAAAAAAAAAAAAAAAAAAAAAGCACAACAACATAAATATATAACCCCTACCAAAGACTCCCTAAGTTTTACTCCCTATTGTGGTTAGCACAGGTTTTCAGTGCCAGAATCTTTTGACGATAAGAAAAACAAGGTAGTGGTATCTCTCACACGTGATTAGTCTCTGCCAACTCAATAAACTTATCGAGCACACCCTTTGATGTAATCACCTAGTTTTTCTTACGGGAAAGAGCCCTATGCTCGTAACTCCCCGTGATAATTGAAAGGGTTAAACCCCAACAACACTTGGTGTTCCCAGGCGGTCACCCATCCAAGTATTGACCAGACCCAACGTTGCTTCGCTGATTACACGAGAAGCAGTGAAAATAATATTCCCAGGAATTGAAATAACCTTCCCACAATTTTCATGTAAGGAAAAATGGAATTCTCTGTAGGACTGCTCATTTTTATTTTTTACTCTTTTCTGGCGTTTGTTTTTCATTATTCGTTATTCCTTTGTTCATATTGATTTTTTCCACGGTGCAAGTTTTATCTGTTTTATATTAAGGATGGGCTTTGGCACTCCATCTGAACGGTCGCTAGCTCCCTCGTCATTGCCCATAGAGCAAAGTAATCCACGTATTGTTTCTTTTTTTGATGTTGGCTATCTCTCAATGGGGGAAACAGCCAAGGTAGATGGATAGTTATTACCCGTAATTTTTACACCTGCCATGTATAACTATCTGCTCTGCCTCGTTTATCACAAAATGCTCTTGCGTAATTCCCTTGGCATATTCATCAATTTTTTTAATTATCATAATTATCCATCAATATCCTCAATCTTTGTCATGCACATTTCTTTCCAGCATACAGTAATATTTCCGGGAATACACTTTACATTAACTGAATTCTATACTCTAGTCAAAAGAAAAAAAATACTGAAGTATCATCACAGTTGTTAGCGGTTCCATTATCACCGCAAGCATTTGTCACCACACACCAAGAACTAAAAGCCTTTATTACCTATTTAATTAATTACCGTCACAAGTATTAGGAATTTCCCACCGGGATTTTTCTCCGCGAATCAAGAATTTCTTTTATCACTGCTGTAATTATCATCACGAATATTAACAACTCCATTATCACCAACGGCATTATCACAACCACCAACAACAACCATCACCATTAACAACCCCATTTTCATCATAGCGTGTGGGGGGGGGGCGGTGCAGACCAACTCCGTCACGCACTACACCCCCCCAGATCGATGAACGGCCAAGACGTTGTTCCCTGCTCTCTCTCTCTCTCTTCCTGCTGCAGAAACAACAGCAGTGTTACTATGACTTATAAATCAAATTTATTGTATATATATATATATATATATATATATATATATATATATATATATATATATATATATATATATATATATATATCTCCATCCATATACCATAGCCATAACCCCCTTATAAGTGGGGTGGCTGAGTCAACGAAAATAATAATAATAATAATAATAATAATAATAATATATATATATATATATATATATATATATATATATATATATATATATATATATGTATATATATATATATATATATATATATATATATATATATATATATATATATATATATATATATATATATATATATATATATATATATATAGTAGGTTGGCCCATGACACAGCCGCCCGTTGAGATACTACAGCTGAATGTTTTTTGAACTTGAATAGGACTGTCCAGGAGAGTTCGATGTTAAGTCTTCCTTCGGTTACAGTTCTTTTTCTATGCTTACATCAACACTGAATATTCTTGGATATTCATTATATCTCTTGTTATCCCTTCACATCTGACAAGTCATTACATTCTCCATTTCTGTTTCTCTTTACTTTGTGTATTCTTCGTGCCCAGACCTGATGAGGGCGGTTTTATTTTTTTTTATTTTTTGGCCCGTTCTGGTGTCACAATCATAAAAAAAAAAATATATGCGCACACACACCATACATTAAAACAGACATGACCATGCTTGAGAGCACAAAAAAATAATGATCACTTAATTAAAGTGTGTCATAAAAAGTATGATCACAACCGGTGTGTGTTCATTGAACATACTTTTTGTTGCGCTTTTTAATTAATTGTTCATTATTATTTTAATGTGTTCAGAATTATGGGTCATGTCTGATCTCGTGCACAGTATGTTGTCATGAAGTAATTGCTTCATCTAGTGACCGTATGTTTTCAACCTTGGGATAGCATAAAAGAAGAAAAGCAAAACAAAAACTATAGTTGTTTAGGCTAATATCTTTAATGATGTCTTAAATACGACTTTAATTTAATTTAATTTTTTTTTGCGTGAGAGCCGTGGGATTATGGTTGGATACCCTTCCTAAAGCACCGTAGTGGGCTCGAACGCACATCAACCACTTTCCGCCTCGCGCTCTCTGCCACTGATCTACCAAGGCTCCTAAAAAGCACCGATATGTGAGTCAAAATTAGTACCCATGTTGGGGCCGAGGATTAAAGCTGGATGCCCTACCTAACGCCATGCGGTGGAATCGAACCCGCTTAATCGCTTTCTGACTTGCGTGTTTTACGGCTAAGCTAGCACGGACCCAGTAATAATAATAATAATATTAATAATAATACATCTACGTATATGTATATATCCATATGCAAGAACAATAATCTTATTAGAGGGGCGGCGGAATCAAAGCAAAGCTTTGCCTCTGTGGGAGGGAAATATAATCAAGGGGAATCCCTCTCTTTTCGCTCCACCCCATTACTCGACTTACAAAAGTTTATTCATGTACCCCAACCCATGGAAAGAAAGAGGAAAATGCAGAGTAAGAGAGAATGAACTATAGGAGGCAGAGGCTGCTCAGCTCCTCACCTGGATTGAAGCCACCCAATTCCAAGATGGAAAAATTACTTTTTCGAGTATGAGTAAAAGAAAGAATATGGGAGGCAGAGGCTGCTCCTCTTACCTGTACTGAACCTAACTCAATTCAAATATAGAAAGAAATAGTAGAGAAGACAGAGGCAAAGATTTTTCATCTCTCACTTGGATTGAACCCAACCTATTCCAAGAACGAAAAAGGCACTGTATAGTTAAGAAGAGAGAATGACCTATGGGAGACAGAGTAACATTTTGATTCTTTTTTTCCAAAGTTGGCGTTTCCCTGACAAAGCGACGATTTGGATGCGACTTTCCTAAAAGCTATTTTTTTTGTGTGATGTGCCTGTATGTATTCATTTGCATATATGTTTACTTTGCTCGTTTATTTTGCGTATTTGTACTTATTCCGTTTTAATCAGTATGATTTAAAGTGTGACATTCCACTTAATGTTTAGACTTCACTGGCCATTGCAACCATCTGATTATATAGTTGTTTTGCCAAGGTTCTGATACTGATGTACGAGGCGCCATGAATTTCTAGTTTACTGAAATCAAATTTCTCCTCTCTCTCTCTCTCTCTCTCTCTCTCTCCTCTCTCTCTCTCTCTTTAATAAGTGCTGAAGTATTTTCTCTATCTTTGATATCAGTTCAGTCAGTCATCGAACTGAATCAATATTACATTGGTTTTCAAATGAGAGAGAGAGAGAGAGAGAGAGAGAGAGAGAGAGAGAGAGAGAGAGAGAGAGAGAGAGAGAGAGAGAATCTCGGTATTTAGATGGGGGAGGTGCTACCGGGCGTTTCTTGCAGTTATCAGCATGGAAGGCAGATCTCAATCTGATCAGTATTGAGTAGATTTCTAGGAGGCCGATGGCATCTCTTTGTGTTACGCTCCCACTCTCTCTCCCCTGCCTACCTCTTGACTTCCTCTCTTCCTCCGCCATTTTCCTCGGATGAGAGCATCTCGCGCCATCTCCCTGGTCGGAACCGTTGAATTGCATAATATTTTTTGTTTGAATAATGCCCGTGCACGCATCGTTAAGAAGATCACATCTGCATAGAGCATGACACTTCGATATGTGCTCTACGTTATTTGAAATTTGTATGATCTCGTTATGATGTTTAAATCACTACTTTTAACTAGCATATCTATTATACCTAGGCTGAGTAAAGGAATCTAGAATGAATTGACTGAATGTCTTTTCCTGTTTCAAGCACTGATTAATTATACAGCTTTAGTCAATACTCGCTATAGTAAGGGGTCGAATATCAGGATAAATGTGCATTATCATCCTGCATTGATTTTTTATCAAGATTTTTGACTTGGCTAACGAAAGATATTGTACATTATCGTATCTCTGCCATTCCAGAACTCCGGAAGCCACCAAGGGAAGGGTTTCTGCTCGCTCTCCGGAACTAATTGTCGTCATAACCACTGACGGAGAAACGTTAGAATCCTGCACTCTTAGAGATTTTTTTTTTTTTTTTTTTTTGCAGAGAAGGGAAAGGAGAGATGGCTTTCTCTGCACTCTACGAAGTGAAGGAAGGTTAAAAATTCGAATATTCCCTCCAATGAAGAGATTAGATATTCTTTAGAAAACAACTATTTTTAACTCTGTTGTTTTAATTGGTCGGGACTCGTACGAACCATTTTGAGATGACTTCAATTTTTTTTTTTGTAAGTATATAGAACATTATTACAACTTATTCATGAAGAAGAGATAAACTCCACTTTATAATACTGTAGTGTACAATCTTATTCTTGTGGGGAGATTGAATGAAAGTGGCAAACTGGGGCGGGCCAAAAAAATTGCCCTCATCGGACCCGGACGCATTTAAGAAGAAAAAAAAAAGCAGCTTGAGGAGAGTAGTCAAAGTAATAGACCTAGAAATATGGCAGGATTAGGCCTTGAGATGATGATAGATTAGCTTTTTGAAAGGTCATAAGAGTTAGGGAAGACAGAAGGGAGAGGAGAGTTCCAGAGTCTGGAAGTGGAGGGTTAGCAGCAATCACTGGACCGACCATTACGCAAGCTACAAATCTCCACACAGTTCCTGTGCGACGAACCCGCTTGGCATCAGTATTTTTAACCAGTGCCACTTTATTTTGTATACATGCCGAATGTTATCTACTTTAGAATGGCTCACCTGAAGTATGTGATTTTCAAGTTGGAAAAGTGATGTGTTAACATTTACCTAACCTAACCCACTACTGACTTAATCCATATTGAGGACTTGCGAATGATTTCTGATCTGCTTATAATAATGCACCGTAATTACAATTAATATTTTTGTTTACTATTCCTAAAGCGCATATGACACGAAGTAAATTTGCGCTCTTAGATTGCACACACGCGCATGAAAAATTATGGGACCTCATGAAGAATCGGGACCTGACTCTACACAAAATATTGAATTATAGAATAATTTAATAAAAAAAAAATAACTTAACCTAACCGAAGAATTAAGACCTATACAAATTTCAGGTCCTAATTCTTCATAAGCCCTGAATTATATTTGTAGATTTTACTCCTACGTAGCGCTCCGTGAAACAATGTACTCTATGGTTTTGGTTTCAACCATGTAACATTCTTTGCATTATATATATATATATATATATATATATATATATATATATATATATATATATATATATATATATATATATATATATATATATATATATATATATATATATATATATATATATATATATATATATCTGTTGATTTATGAATACTGTTTCATAGCAAAATCGTGATTAGGGAAGAAATGGAAAAAAATAGAAATAATTATATCCACAGTTAATTATACTACGTAGGCTACCCTAGATTTTGGGGCTTTTTGGGTGCGCGGGTGTTGGTAGATAATCGGGATGATTAAACTCTGGTTTCCACCAGAAAGAGAGGTCTTGATCCTGAGGAACGTTTCGAGTTTTGCTATTCTGGTTCATCCTTTATATTTTTTTTTTCACCCCAGCCCTTTCTAAAGGTTTTTGAAAGTAGCTTTTTTATCGTCAACAGTCTGGCTTGACTCTTTCTACATTGTCAGTTCCCTAATGTGTTTCTCATAAGGCTGTATTCTTTATTTCGTTACTGATGTCTTGGAACATGGAATAGAGCCTTACTATTTTGAAAGCATTTGACTAGTGTGAAGAGTTTTGTTGGTCATAGTATTGCTCTTCAAATTACATCCGCTCTCTCTCTCTCTCTCTCTCGTTTTGGATAATTTTGAAGTGCTCTTGGGGTGTGCTGTGAGCTTTGGTGTCCAACAGGGTAATATTCAGTCTTCCTTTAATTATTTGAATATTAAATGTCTAATATTTCGGATACTCAAGTTATGGATTATACATTAGTGAACAGGGATTTTAAGTTTAGTTATATTCTGTTGATAAATTCTATCTTTGCATAGAAAATTTGCATCGCCAATAATCTGGAAGCCTTTTTTACACAACCATTTCCGTTTTTTTTTTTTTTTACTTTAGAATAGCTTTCAACTATATTATCTTTACATGCGGATTGGCTCCCTTTCAGTTCAGCATTTAGAAATGATTGACTAGATGGTACACCTTTCATTTCTGTTTTTAAATACGTGACTTTAACCTTACCTGCTTCGAAATGTTTTACAGTATATATATATATATATATATATATATATATATATATATATATATATATATATATATATATATATATATATATATATATATATATATATATATATATATATATATATATATATATACACACCTAATTGTGCTCGCGGGAAAGAGCCTTATCCATGCAACACTGTCTCATGGTCGACTTCATGTTTTACTCACTTATACTTATCATAACTCCTTAAAATCTTCATCTATTTAACATTGACTGTTGCCTCGCCTATCAAATTCCAATTATCAAGTATTTTTACACTAAGAAAGTACTTCCTTAAACCATGCAAAGAAGTTCTCTTTCAGAGCTTTAAACTATGACCTCTAATTCTAGAGCCACCCATATAATATCGCTTCCTATTCACTCAGTCAAACCATGAGGAAAATTAAAATCCGTTACCATATCCCCCTCACTTCTTCTAGAAGCTTCGAATGATAGTAAATTTAACTCCCCCAGACTTTCCACATGATATTACGTATCTCTGTTACCAGCATCGTAGCATGTCTTTGAACTCTATCCAACTTTCTTATATACTTTTTTCAAGTACGGATGTGCGTTGCATATTTAAGCTTTGGCCTCACTTTTGTCTGACCACCCATGCAGAATATTTAGGTCTTCCAGAAGTTCCTTTCCTCTATTCTTGTCTTTTCTTTTTCTTTTCAGAATCTTTTAATCATCTGCAAACATATTTAAAAAGTATTTATAAACCTCAGCAATATAAGGAACAGAAGTAGCCCTAAACCTGATTCCCTTGGAATCCCACTGCTAACCTGTCTCCAATCAGGCACAGCATGTCTTATTCTGATCCTGTGTTCCCTTCCTTCTAAATACGTTTCCACCTATCCATGTCGTTACATGCAGCTTCTTAATGTCTCCCATGGAGGACTATATATAATGCCTTCTGAAAATTTAAATACTGTATATGAATTCTGCCCACCCCTCTCTTTCTTTTAATATTTGGGTTACTTCATCATAAATTTCTAGAAAGTTTCTTAGCGTAGACCTGCCCTCTCTAAAGCCATGCTGTCTCATTGGCAAAAAAGTTGAAGCACTCAAAGCGAAGAGAAATGTGTTTTCTCTGTATTGTCTCAGTAACTTTGCAAACTATGCTTGTCAGTGACACAGGTCTTTAGATTAGATTTTCTAAGATGAGTATAAATTTGCTAGTTTCCAGCATCTTGGAAACTCTATATTTTAATGACTTCTCAAATATATTGTAATAGAACTACTGATAATGGTTCAGAACACTTCTTAATTACCTAAGAGGATATATTTTGAAACTTCATAGCTTTTGACCATCTAATTTCATCTGTTCAGCAGTGCTATACATACCTCTGAAGTTGAAATGCAGATGTTCTTTAATGCTGACATATGATCTCTCATCTTTGGAATATGAAAAGGTGGTGTATTTTCTACTGAAAATCCTTGTTCAATTATTCGCAGATCCCTTCATCTATCTCAGTAATGCTTCTGTTTGCCTTCTCCAATTTTAAAAGTTCTTTTTTGATCTTTAATTTAACTCTGACAAAATTGTAGAAAAGTTTGGGATTTTTCTTACCTTCTTTGGGTTCTCTCGCTTAAACCCTCTCTGCCTCTCCTCTCAAGCACTCGTTCTTCTCGTTTGTAATTTTGCCAGGTACTTATGCTTTTTCACCTCCTCTGCCTATTCCAGCATTTGTCTCTTCACTCCTTTACCTTCTTATGTTCATTGTGAATCATTTATCTTTGCCATTTATAAGTCCTGCGTTATTAGATGCTATGCAACAGTTAACTATCCTCTTATATTTCTCACAGTAGATTTTGTACATCTGTACAGATTTCTTGGTAAATATGGTCCCCTCTGTTAATATAAGAAAAATTATTTTTAATTTTATTGTAATCACCTTTTGGATAATTCTTCCTTGTTTACTTCTCGGTTCCCCTACTCTCAATCAGAACATCTTCGATGATATACCCTGTCAGCAACATATATTGGTAACTTTTTCTAATTGGTTTCATGTGCCAGTGCTCATATATGCCGAGATCCAAAACATTATCCGCGAATACTAGATTGAGTAGTGATGGTTCAGATTCTCCCTTGGCCCTTGTTGTTCCAATACATGCAGGTGCAAAAAAATTCCATTGTGCGCATATCTAGGAATCTTTTCTCATAGGGATCTGTTTCACATGTGGGTCTATTTCTCTTGCGCCTGAATTCCCATGATTACTATCTCTTATGTGCGATGTACACAATCGATTTTATGACTTCTAGTGTACTCATATAATTTTCCTAATAAACCTTAATTCTATTGGGCTATATACTACAGCATTTACAATGTTCTCTACACCTATATTTATGCGAGTGACAGTAAACTCCTTAAACTTATTTTAATAGTAATATATACTTCAACTTTTTTTTTGTAAGAGTGTGACACTGAGACATGTATGAAAATAGCCCTCTTCAGGCCAGGGCACGAGACACATTAAGACAAACAAAAAGTAGAAGGTTAAGGACAACACAGAAATAAGGAAATTATATACAGTAGGGAAGGGACAGGCTGAAAGACTACTCGAAGTAATAAGGGACTAGAGATAAGGCAGGATTAGGCCCTGATATGACGATAGATCTGCTTTTTGAAGGGAGATAAGTTGTAAGAATTATAAAGACAGAAGGAGGAAGAGAGTTCCAGAGTCTGGAGGTAGATGTGAGGAAACAGTTGCTGCACCGACCAGTCTGCGAGGTACAAATCTCCACACAGCACCTGTGAGACAAGGCTGCTTGGCAATTATTATGTGGCCTTGGCAGTGGGGGAGGGATGCAACTCATCAGAGCAGCTATGGAAATAGTAGTGACGGAAAAGAGAAAGGGATGATATCTTATGGCGAAGGGAAAGAGAATTCAGATTAAAAGTAATAGAAGGGTCATTAATGAGTCTGATTGCCTTAGATTCAACCCTGTCAAGGAGATAAGTTATTTGAAGAATTCCCAGATGTGTGAACAGTATTCTAAGCAGGACGGATAACACCTTTATAGATTTTAAGTATATGGTGAGAGGAAAACTAATGCCAAAATCAAAACAGTCCCTAATTTTTTGGATGCATATTCAGAAATTTGGATTATATGACAAGTTAGAGGTTATCTGGATTCCTAATATGTTGATAAAATTAAGACGGTAAATTTCTTTAGTTTCAAAGAAAATAGGGTTAATCAGGAGGAGAAAATAAAGAGATCCCCAGAAACTGTCTTGGAGGCCTTAAATTTAACAAAATTTTGGGTTCTCCACTCAGATACCCTCTGCAAATCCGAGTTAAGAGTAGAAGAAATAGTGATACGAGACTGATTATGAGTAGCAAATGAAGGTTGTGAAGAGAATGGAGAGGAAAAATGATGAGTAGAATCATCGGCAAAGGGGTGGAGAAGAGAGGAGGAAGGGGACCAAAGAAGATCGTTCATGAAGAAAAGGAACAGAGCCCTGTGGAATACCACTGGTAACAGGGAATGAGCTAGATGTTGCATCATCAACAACTACAGATAGTAAATGGTCCGAAAGAAAACTGGAAATCAGAGAACAGAGAGAAGGGGTAAAACCATAAACAGGGAGGCCAATAGAGCCTTGTCCCAGACTGTCAAAAGCCCTAGAGATATTAAGGGCAACGACAAAGGATTTGCCATAGTTCCTCAAAGAAAATAACTACACATGTGTAAGGTAGAACAGGTCACCAGTGGATATTGCATTGTGGAAGCTGTACTATTGATTGGAGATGAGCAATTTAGACTCAAGACTTTTGAAGAACTTAGAATTGAGCATAGATTTGAATACTTTAGCGATAGCTGGGGTTAGTCCAATAGGTCGGTAGGTGGAAGGAATAGAGCAGTCACTCTTCTTAGGAATAGGCTGAACTAGAGCTTGCTTCCAAGATGAAGGATAGACATTGTTGATAGAATGAGGTGGTAAAGACGGCAAAGCTCGGGAGCCAGTTCATCTGCAAACTCCTTAAGGATCCTTGCAGGGATACCATTGGATCTGGATGCCTTATTCATCTTTTGAGAGCAAAGAACCTTATTGAGTTTGCGTGAAGAACAAGGGAGGGCAGAGGGTTAGAGAGGGGTCAAGTACGAGGAACAGGTGCACTGGAATCGTTTACAGAAAAATGAGAGCCAAAGAGAGTGGCTTTGTCATTGGGAGACTAAGCTATGGAACCATTAGAATGAATGAGAGGGGGAATGCTTGAGTTACAGAAGTTTTTGGAGAGGTTTTTGGCTAAGGACCAGAAGCATTTGTCATTGGGAGAGGAGTTAAGGCCATCAACATTAATTTTAAAGAAGGATGCTGTAGAGTCATAGCTACAATAAGAGCAGAGCAAGTTATATCAGGAGATGCTTGGTATGACCAATGTGCCCGATTCCTGGCCTGAATACGCATGGAGCAGGCATAGTCAATCCAAGGACTAGGGGGAGAAAAAGTTTCTATAGAGGAGGGGATAGACACCTCCATTCCCGAGGTTATGATCCCGGCAACTTTTAGGGCTAACTGACCAGGGTTGTGGGTCCGAAAGCAGTAGTCAGGCCATGGAAAATCAGAGGGAGTTACGCAAATCATTGCTTGGGTATGCTTAAAGTGCCAAAGGCTGTGCTGAGTAGGAGGAATTATTGAATGGGGAGCGAGAATGGAAGAGCTTGAGATCACAGAGTGGTCAGATTTGCCAATTGGGGAAAACATAGAATAATAGTAAATTGAAGTATTAGAAGTAAGAAATAAGTCAAGAGTGTTAACTGCATGTTCGTGGCGATTGGGAACATGAGTAGGATGTTTGATGATCTGCTCCAGATCATGAGTAATAGAGAAAGCAAGGGCTTCACTTCCTCCCTCATCAGTGAGAGAAAAAGTAAGCCACTTACTGTGATGTACATTGAAGTCCCCAATTAGAAAACTTCAGTATGTGGGTGAGAAGATACCAAGGATTCATGGTAAGAGGACAGATATTAAAAAAAATGACACAGAGTCAGTGGAGTTATGAAAACAGTAGCAGAAGCAGAGAAATATAGTAGTAGTAGAGAGATAGATCTTCTGCTAGGTAACATCAGAGTCAGGAGATTCAAGGTCCATGAGTCTTGCAGTAAGAACCTTTCACTTACAAACAACGCTTTCCCTTCTCCATACCTCTCAGTTCTCATTATTCTGAAACCTCTGGAAAAAGCTGTAAACTATACTATTTAGTTCTTCACTTGATTTTATCTCTGTGACGGCTATTGTATATACCTTCCTGTCGTGATTCCTATCCTTTCTTCTTCTGCCTTACTGACTAGCTCAGCAACTTGAATTCACAGTAACCTTAATATTGTTATATACCTTAGTTTCCTTACATTTTCTTCATCACCCCTTTGATTGGAGAAATCTTGAAAAAAAAAATTCTCATCTCCTTTTCATATTTCCCTTATTTCAGTTTACAGCTTCCTGTAACCAAGTTTTATGTTTTTCCATCCCTTTCTATGTTCTTTAAGGTCGAATGAACATTCCTGTATTCTTGACTGTATTATATATTATTTGCTGTCTACAGTTATTCTTTACATATGTTTTCTCTAACTAAGGTTATCTTCATTATTCTTGACATTCCCTCTCCAGTTTACTTACCACATCAATGAATGTATACAATATTATCTGGACCACATAATACTCCCAAGATTCCTTATCAGCTCTAAAACTGTAGTTTTATTATATTCTTGACTCCCTTGCCATGTTGCCTCACATATGCCTGAGATTATAACTGACTTCTCTTTATTAAGTACCTGTTTGATCAAAGGGCCTACTCTCTAAATCTTACCATCTTTCATGTTTTCTATTACATATTCCTTGTAATCAGCCATATCCACATATTCCAGTACCATTTCTTTCACTGCCATTTCTTTTTACTGCATCTGCAACATTTTTGTAGTATTCTGATGGTCTGTCAGCTCCAACAAATCTCTTTTAAGCTCTTTAGTATTTAACTTTTTTGGACTTTCCAATATGTTATATCATCTCTCAGAGCTTAGATATTTATTAGCATTCAGTTCCTTACAGCTATCACCCAACTCTTTGTTACTATCCTCTTGTTTGAAAATTCAAATTTCCAGATCCTTCTTTTCTCCTTTAAGCCTTTTTATTTTTTTTTTAAAGTCTTTTCTCCCTTTCTGATTTTATATATTTTTTCAGAGACATCTATTTTACCTTTCTTCACTCTTAAGATTTTTTATTTCTTTCCGTGTTTTGCATATTCTCATCCAAACTTTAAAACTCCTGAAAGTTCTTTGAACTCTTTATCACTTCTGAATGGCTACACCTTCTCTTGGAGTCCCTCTCTTACTCCTTCCTTGGCCGTGGTGGGGGGGGACACATCTGTCTTTCTTGTAGGAGTCATATCTGGGACTGAATGTCTTTCAAACTAATCATTTTACACAGATTTACTTTAGCCTCTCAAGAATGGAAATTTAAATATTTTTTCCATAAATGTTGAGCTAGCACAGTGGTTCTTAACCTTTTTTGCGTAGCACCCACTTTCAGGTATTTGCTTAGGCCAATGCCCCCCTTCATTTGGGAAGGACAGGAAATGTGAATAAATTTATTTTATGTGGATACTAAAATAATTTTACTAAAGAAGTGTAAGATTTAAAACTTAAATTTTTTCAACATGCAGTCTTCAATGTTAAGCATTGTTTTATTTAAGTAATATAACAGCCGTCATGTATAATAGAATTGCTATTAAAGGAAAAAAAATAATTTTATTATGTTAGCTTGCCGCCCCATCTCATTGTCCCCAAGAACTTATTACCCCCTTCATCAAGCCCACCGCTGCCCTTGGGGAGCTATCTCCCAGGTTAAGAACCACTGATCTAGCAATACATTACTTGCTGTTCTGTTCACTCAGATGCCTCGTGAACTTAAGATAGCCTATCAGTCATGAGACTCTTGACAGCTCTTCACTGATAATTCCGTCCATTTAATCTCATACACCTTCTCACTTTATATTTACCTTTAATAAGGGTAAATACCTATCCTAAGAAATTTCATAAACATGGGACTCACAACCAATGCAAGACGGCAGCACTCGCTCGCAGAGGATAGATGGGAGATCTTTGTTCTTATTGTATTTATTATTTGGCTGTTGGTAATAACATAACAACATTCATATACACTCAGTTCGCTTTTTACACGTGTTTAAAATAGGCGAAATTGGAATAACGCCCCCAAAAATAATAGTATGAAACTGCAAAATACAGGAATAACCCCCCCCCAAGAAATTCGAAAAAAAAATTCTCATTTTAGTAAATAATCAACTACCTCGGAGGCACTTTTCTGTTATACTGCCATGTGTTTCAGTGTCTCTTTACCCAGCATACTGCGTGGATATATCGCTTGTTCTAACTGTGTTTGTGTTAAGGTTTGTATATCATCAGGGAAAAAGCATGCGATAGCACTTCAGCTGACACGGAGGCGGCAAAATGTTTGCATATAGAGGTTCGTTCTCCCGCCTCCTACTCCTCTTCTACCGCTTAATGCTATCATATATTATGGAGAGAATGGAAAAAATGCATTAAAAACAAACAGCAAATAAACTTGCCATATAATATCGTCAGGGAAAAATTGTGCAAGATTACATTGGCTGATACGAAGGCGGCAAAACGTTTGCAGATAGAGGTTCGTTCTCCTGCATCCTCCTCCTCTTCTACCGCTTAATGCGATCGGATATTATGGAGAGAATGAAAAAAAAGCATTAAGAACAAACAACAAACAAGCTTGCCATATAATATCGTCAGGGAAAAAGCGTGCGACTGTGCATCAGCTGATATGGAGGCGGCAAAACGCATGCTGGTAGAGGTTTGTTCTCCCGAATCCTCCTCCTCTTCTACCACTTAATGCAACTGGATATTATGGAGAGATTGGGAAAAAAAGCATTAAGAACAAACAGCAAACAAACTTGCCATGTAATATCGTCAGGGAAAAAGCGTGTGAGAGTGCATCAGCTGATACGGAGGCGGCAAAACGTTTGCAGATAGAGGTTCGTTCTCCCGCATCCTCCTCCTCTTCTGCTGCTTAATGCGATTAGATATTATGGAGAGAATGGAAAAAAAGCGTTAAAAACAAACAGCAAACAAACTTACCATATAATATCATCAGGGAAAAAGTGTGTGAGAGCAAAAACGTTTGCAGATAGAGGTTCATTCTTCTGCATCCTCCTCCTCTTCTTCCGCTTAAGTTACACGCTCACCGCCGCCATGCACGTCCCAGTGTATGCATGTTGCCCACCGCATAATTGAGTGCATTAATTTGTTTACTGTACAGAAAATCTGTATATCTTTTATACTGTACACTATTTGCATATTAATATAAAAAACTACAGGTCTTCCTCTTTGTTATGTACTTATAAAATATGTTCAACTTATCTTATATCTTTGGCATAGTGTGTCTATGTAAGGTTGTGGAACGTATCTCTGCCCTTTATCATTGTTTCCTATGGAAAATGACTTTTTTTTTTTCACGCGATTTTCCATTTACCTGACACTTCTGAGAACCTATCTAGGCGTTATTCTGAGACTAGGGGTAATATTGTCAGGGAAAAACGTGCTAGAGCAAAAACGTTTCCAGATAGAGGTTTGTTCTCCCGCATCCTCATGCTCACCGCCACCATGCACGTCCCAGTGTATGCCTGTTGCCCACCGCATAATTGAGTGTATTAATTTGTTTACTGTACAGTAAATCTAGATATCTTGTGTACTGTACACTATTTGCATGTTAATATAAATAACCACAGGTCTTTCTGCTGTGTTATGTACTTATAAAATTTGTTTTACTTATCTTATATCTTTGGTATCGTGTCTCTATGTACGGTTGTGAAACATATCTATAACCATTATCATTGTTTTATTTGGAAAATGACTCATTACATTACGCGATTTTCACATTACCCGTCACTTCTGAGAACCTATCTTCGTGTTATTCTAAGAACTAGTTATATATATATATATATATATATATATATATATATATATATATATATATATATATATATATATATATATATATATATATATATATATATATATATATATATATATATATATATATATATATATATATATATATATATATATATATATAACAACCGAATTATGAACATAATCCTACCCTTGTATTACTGTATGTATTATTTTACTGTACTGTATTATTACATTATTAATACTGTATACAGTACTATATGTTTTTTGTGGTAGTTAAGTGTCTTTATCCTAATTCTTGTACAGTACTGCATAGCTATGTATTTACTGTACAGTGCTTTTTTACCTAAACACAATTTACGAATTCTACTTAGGAACAGACTTCTGGAACCTAACTTGTTCATAAGTAGGGCAGTGTCTGTACTGTGTATTCTACATAGCACATATACTGAACTGCTTGAATAGCCAAAATACCATGCTGTGTTGTACTGTTAATAATAACAATAATAATAAAGATGCACTGAAAAGTCATGACTGTATTTTTGTGTCCACAACATACAAATGGTATTGCTTGAGTGCAGAATAAGTTGTTCTGAAATTCTTTGAGTAATAGCATGTTGACCTTGGTGGGCAAAAATGGGAGAATAGTCGGCATCCGAATTGTACTAGAACTGACACTGTTAACCACTTGATCATTTTAATCATGTTTTTGGCAAAAGGAACCTAGGTAATGAAATATGGCCAGGGCCAATGAAACAAACAGATTAGTGGCCTAAGCCACTTGCCTTTAAAAATGAAGACATATATAGCTGGGAACTAAATATTTTTTTAATTCCTTACGATTCTCTCACTCAACTGCAGCACAGGATATTACTATGACTGGTTTTGATTTTGAGAAGACGAAATCTTTAATTTACAGAAGTCTTACAGAATGATATACTTCACCTCTCATAGTCACAATAATTTTTCTTATGCCTTTTATAAACCATCATCAGCCATTATGAATCTCCATAGTTGTGCCTTATCACGTGACTGACCACACATTCTAGCCCAACTGTTTTTCTGTTTACATCCTACCTAGAGCTGTAGTTAGAACAAACAAACAAACAAACAAAAACATTTATTTCCATTTTGTACAATGGTTATTCAACATTAATAGTACTTATAAGCAGACATGTAATTAAACTAATAAATAAGAGGGTTAGACATATAGTTAAATTAAATGTAGCTTTCATAGAAAATAATAATGCTGTAATAAAAATGTTAACAATAATGTTAATAATAAAGTAGTAATAAGGCCACTAGATACAGAATCGTTATTATTGGCATCATTTCCATATTTGTTTCCTTACAATGAGAATAATTAGTTCTTAATGAGCAGCAACTATTTGTCCAAAAGAAAACTATATAGTTTGCCTTTGAAAGCTGTGAAGGAGGATGCATTTTTAAGATGCTCTGGAATATTATTCCAGAGTGTTGGCCCTTTGATAGTGATCATCTTTGAACCTGCTTCTGTGTTTGTTCTGTGAATAAAGAGCTCACTGCTCTGTCTTGTGTTGGTTCCCCTCATATCCCTGACTGTTTTTAAATCAAATAGCCAGCTAGGATAATGATGGTCCAAAATTTTGAATACAAAAACATAAATAGCATAAGCGACCTTATTTTCTGCCCGCAGCCACCCAAGTTTATTGAGAGCTGGTGTGATGTGGTCATATTTTCTTATTCCTCCCAGGGCAACTCGAGCTGCAAAATTAATAAGCTTCTGTATTCTGTTTATCTGAGTCTTAGTGGTAGCTCCCCAAACAGTTGTGCAGTAATTAATGTGACTTAGGGCTAGAGATTCAACAACAGTTATTCGAGTGGTAGTCTCAAAATTGTCTTTTATACGTGATAAGCACATTAATGTTCCTGTAACCTTTTTGCATACTTTATCTATGTGGGAATCAAACAACATGTGGTTATCAAAGTGAATTCCTAGGTTTTTGACTGTTTTGCTAGGTGTGATAATACTGTTGCAAAAATTAATTGTTGTTTTCTGGAATTTGTGCTATGTGGAACCTTGAACCAATAAATATGCACTGTAATTTACTTTCGTTACTTAACAGCCCAATTTCTTGGAAATAGGTTTTAATTTTTGACAGAGTGTTTTCTGTTCTTAAAGTTAGCTCTGGGAGATTATTAATATCACCACTAAGGAGTAGTTGAGTGTCATCTGCATATTGTACGACTAGACAGTCAAAAATGAAAGAAGATAGATCATTTACGTAAATGGAGAAGAGGGTAGGACCAAGTACTGATCCCTGTGGAACACCAAATGATACATTTTTTGGCACAGAGATAATGTTGTTAAGACGTATGGACTGTTTATGATTAGATAGATACTCGCTAAACCAGCTTGGATCAATATTTAAGTTAATACATTTACTTAAAAGAATTTCATGGTTTACACTGTCGAAGGCTTTTGTTAAGTCTAATAATACAAGCAAAGATATTTTTTTCATATCTATATTATTATATATACTATTCGTAACTTTAAGCAGTGCAGTTTCCGTCGAGAGTTTTGGTCTGAAACCATGTTGGTTAATCGTTAATAGTCTATTTGATTCTAAATATGACATAAGTTGGCATGCAACAATTTTTCCTAATATTTTAGAGAAAATGGGTAGCAGGGAAATGGGACGATAGTTTGTCACATCTTCTCTGTCCCCCTTTTTATGCAGAGGTATTACATGTGATATTTTCCAAGTCGGGAAACATTTTAGTAACAATGGAAGTGTTCATAATAGCTAGAATATAGGATGCAATCATGGGTAGAGCATCTTTGATAAACTGAAATGGTATACCATCTGAACCATAAGAGCCAGAGTTTCTTAGGCTCTTTATGGTAAGAATTAGGGTAGCACAATCGATAGGATTTATCTTGAAGTACTCTCTTGTGTTTTCATTGGAAGAATTGTCATTTAAGCAATTACTCATATTCACCGAGTTGATGTTTTCTTGAGTTTTTTCATATGTATTTTTGCCAACGTTAGCAAAATAGTTATTAAAGTTATCTGCTTTGTCTTTCAACTCCGTAATGTTTTCATAACTTTCTGAGGTACTCTTTTCATTTGGTATCATGCTTCTTATCACTTTCCATGTTGCTGCTGTATCATGTCTAGAGTCATTAAATTGTTTTTTGTAAAAGTCTTTTTTACTTACACTGATGAGAGATCTGACACGTTTCTTTTCTGTTTTATAGCGTTCTCGGAGAGTCATATCATATCTATTCATTTTTAGCTCTTTTTGTATTTGATTTCTGATTTGCATTGCCTCTTTGATGTCATTAGTTAGCCAGGGGGCTGAGGGGCGGGTTATTTTTCTTGTTACAATGGGTGCACAACTATCTAAGCATTCAAGGAAGACTTTTGTTAGAATCTCAACCTGCAAATCGATGTTATCTGTGTATTTAATTCTATTGAGTGCATTTGTGTTGTTGATTAATGTTTCACAAAAGATATCAGGGGAGTAATTTTTTAGACACCGGAATGTCTTGAGGAGAGGCTTCCTTTTGGGCTTGTTTATGTTTAGCATAGCAATGTTCAGCTCGTGGTCTGCAATTGGGCAGGGTTTGACTACTTACTTCTCTTGTGCCATCTTACCTGAATGTTAGCCTTTGCAGCTTACCTCTATTGCCTCCCCTGCTGTATTAGCACCTGTTAACTAACTTCTTTAAAAAAAGAAAAAAAAAAACCCTCTGAATTAACATTATATAAAATTAGTGTTATTGCTTGCTCTAATGATTATATCCACTGTCCCCCCACTACATACAACAAGCATGACATTGTCTCCTGCTGTGTTTGTGAAAAAAAATGTGTATATAAATATCCTTAATGGAAATCATTAAAGAGGAGATAATAAAGAATAATGTTGTCTTTTATTACTAAAAAATATGGGTACAAGATTAACTATATGTATAGGGGGACCCCATTATTCATCGCCTCGCTTTTCATTGTTCCACTCATTCGTCATCAACATTTTGAGGGAATTACAAAAAATTTCCCTGCTGTTTTGTTTATTCGATAGTTAATGGCACTAATGATGTTTATTGTCAGGCGCTAATTTTGAAAGAGAGAGAGAGAGAGAGAGCTCTTCTTTGTGTTTAATAATAACAACAACAACAACAATAAAAATAATAATAATAATATAATAGTAATAATTCTTCTTTGTGTTTAATAATAATAATAGTAATAATAACAACAACAATAATAATAATAGTAGTAGTAATATCTAAATTGCTAAAACTCCACCTAATGCACCAAAACCCGGTAGTCTGTATTTACCCTCTCCTCTTCTCGCAGTGTGTACAGTACGTGTTTAGACGCACACATACCTTTGAAAACCGTTGGTAGGAACCCGAGTTCTCTCCCTCTTTATACGTACAGTATTATTATTATTATTGCAGCAACAATAACCTAAAGTTTAAGATTTTTTTGTTGCTAGAAAATTCTAGTGTTCATCCTCTTCCACTGCTTAGCTATCCCCTCTCCCCCAATCATGTCTGCCTCCATGCTGTTGTCAGGAACATTGTGCCATGTTTTTTCCATTACTTATACTATTATTTCATTTCATATTTGTTTTCTTTTCCTTTATTGCAATTTCTAATTTATATTTACATATTTTTATGTATAACCTCTCCTTTTAAAGTGGTTTGTAACTGAAAGTAATACTTAGATGTCAGATGGACAGTCCCTATTAGACTCCTAATACATTGATTGTAGTAGGGAATATAGTATCGTTATCTGTGTTTCTGCTGTTCATCACGTTTTTGTGGTCCCAATTAGCAATGATTAACGGAGACCCCCTGTAACTATATTTCCCAAGATCAACCCTTATCAACATATAACCTTCTTTGAAAATGTTTTTGAAGAGTTTACTTGAAATGTTATGAATAGAAGAATATCCAGTAGCGTTGGTAAGGATCTCTGTCATATGCAAAAGGCAACCTAATAGAGTTCTTGTGATTGCTAATTCTGCATTCTCATACTCTGTACCTTTAATCAATTATCAATACAATTAATTAAGTTGTTTTGACCTGGAGTTGCACTGTCTTTCTTGTAGGTTCACTCTGAAACTCAGAAAAGGAACAGCAACAGAGGCCAAACTGCCACAACCAACCATTGCTCCTCACAGGGCACAAAAACCTGAAAGAGGCATAAGTCACACGGGTGATCATCTCGTCACAACAAAACTCGCAATAGCACAAATTTTTCAACACCGAGAAATGACTTTTTGGTAGTCACTTCTCGAAGACTCCCTGTAGCCGGAGACATTGAAAGATACCCAGGAAACACATTATGTAAGACACAGCACACAATCTCATATACCACCAACACAACATACACTCTTTGAGAGTTCTGTGGGAGTTCTGCGGGAAAGCCCGGATCTGTATTGCCTTCCTAAGGAACTTGTGGCTCTTCTGACTGACAGCTCAAGATTAACAATTATAATGTTCTCTTCATACCCATAGCTAGGTTAAGTTTTTTCATAGGATCTGTCAATGATGGCTACATGTTTTTGACTGCCAGAGGACGAGAAAGGTAGTGAGTTTTAGATTGACCCTTTACTTGAGGCAATTTCCTTCAATGTTGTAGGCTGCTCATCTCCAATCAATTAATGACCATTTCTCATGAGATTTGTTCTTATCACTTTTCTTGTTTCATCGTCTGAATCTAACTCACATACTTGGCTTGTTAAGGAAATTAGCAAGAGGTTTACAGATGTCAACAATATAATTGCTTTTACATGATTATTGAAGATGCTGAGAATGAGATCACTTTTATAGCACGATCCACTACTACACAGCCTACCATAGTAAGAGCATAGATAGGCTAAACAGTGAATAAAAGCACCAGTTTGTATCAATGGCATCAAGGTTACAAACAAGAAGCAGGGTGGAGGCCTGCAAAGGTAAGAAGGTTAAGTAAAGTTATGAACATTCACGGATATGAACAAAAATATTCTCATTATCTACCCATGTATTAAAGTATGTATTACAGACATTCTCCAACTTAGGAATGAATTAGGTTCCAAAAGTCCGTTTGTAAGTAGTATTTAAGTAAAATAAGTACTGTACAGTACATACATATGCAGTACTGTACAATACTTAGGCTAGACACTTAACTACTACAGAAAACATAAAGTGTACAGTCTCACAATGAATTTTCATATGTTCATAAGCTTATATTTTGTATGTACAGTACTGTATGTATGTTGGTTAAGCACCAGAGAGGACTGCAATTATTACACAAGGTTCCAGGATCCTTTGTTTCACATATTACTGTTGTAGAGAGTGATAGATTCTTCTTAAATGTCTTCAACATTGAAATCCTTCTGACTTGGAATATGAGCTGGAGACACTTTCCAGAGAAGTGTCTTCAGTGAAGATTGTTTTGTACTTGGGTGTGCCACACCGATGCTTCACCAACATATGAAATATCCAGAGATTTCTTCACTACCATTTAATATTTATTAAACCTTGGAATAGGCATAGCAAGTACAGAATTATCTTTGCTGAAGACACTTTCCTGGGAAAAGATATTTGGACCTCTGGAAGTGAAACTTCCTGTTTTTTGAATCTATCACTCTCTTCAATGGGGATATCTGGAACAGTGTCCTGGAGCCTTGTGTAATGATTACAGTTCTCTCTAATGCTTCTTAAATTCAACAAAAATATATAGTATGCAGTATTACTGAATTTTAATACGGTAATAGTAATGTAATAGTTCAGTACAGTAATACTGTACTAACATAATACATAAGTAAATAATGGGTAGGGCTTTGTTCGCATCTTTGATGTTCGTAACTTGGTTGTTCATAAGTAGGGGAGATTCTGTATTGAATTGTATTATTACATTACTATTACTATACTAATATTCATTAATAATGTATACTGTACTTTGTTTTATGTGGTAGTTAAGTGTCTTTAGCGTACGTATGTACAATACTGCCTATGTGTGCTGTACAGTACTTTTTTTACCTAAACACAACTTACGAACGGACTTCTAGAGCCTATATCATTTGTAAGTTGGAGAGTGTCTGTATCCTGAACTCACCAATTACGTTCAACTGCTTTGATCAAGCATAACCAAACTATTATCTATGGGCATGATTCTACCCTCTGTCTATAGGCAAAAATTCATAAAACTGCCAAAAGTTAAAGCTCTGCATATTGAGTAAAATCCGCACCTTGCTTTAACATTGAGAGGAACAAAGGATTTTAGAATATCAGACCATCAGGACTATTTACATACTTTCATTTCCAATATGATGTTTCATACAGTAGCAAGGAGTGTTGCCCCCTTACGAAATGTAAAAATTGCAAGATGATACAACAGAAAATATCTTGGAAAGTGTATGTTGCATTGTTTGTGTATAAGATTGTAGGCTGTACAATCTTGCATAATGTGTTTGACTGTATGAGGTGGTGTGTAACATCCTGGACAGGCACCATTGACGGAGTCGTCTAGCTTATCTTGATAGTTCAGACGGGCTAGGTGGTGCCCACATTTCATCTTGGCCAAGTGGATTCTGTCGTCATTGAAAATGAAGGATTTGGCAGGATGAACGTTTGGGTGTTTGTGCTAGTTGCGTTGTAATCAAGTGATTGGTTGAAATCGCGAATTACCTGGATATGAATATGTTTATGAAGGCTGGTTTGGAGTGGGCAAGGGGAAAGAGATGACAGTGTTTGTGTGAAATTGTCCACTACATGTTGTTTTAATGTACTGTGGGTGTTTGCGTGGGTGTGTGTAGGTGTTCTGCCATATAGCATAGTGGGTGTTGCTTTGTAGAGGATACAGCGAGAATTTGTGTGCCTTACCATTCCAGTTGGTCATTGAGTACTTTGGTTTTTGTTATAAATGGTCTATATGTGTTATAGCTATGCAGTCTGTGATTATTGCTAATGCTTTGTTTCATATATTCTACAGGGTGTTGTGGTGTATTTTAGCGAAGTTAGAAGCCCAAGCAGGGTTTGCAAATTCCAATGCTGAGCATATATAACTTTTGTATACTGTTGTAGTGTTTCCTTTGTTATATCCTAATGTTGAATGGGCAAGTGACCTAGGGGTATTAAATCTTGGTTTCAGTTTATTTTTGTTGTTTGTGACACCAGGGAATTTAGGCGTGTGTGTTAGGGGAATGTTTTATGGTGGTGTGTGGAATGTGACAGTGTACTGCTGTCCAGTTTGTGAGGAGAGTAACTGTGGATTTGTCCGAGGTCAAATTAAGTTTGTTTGTGGTGCACAATTCATGTAGTTTGTTGAGGTAGGGCTGGAGGAGGGCTGCAGCTATGTTTGCATTTTGATGTGTAGTTGTGGGTACTATGTTTTTGCATAGGAAGCTATGTGCACTTGGGGTATGTGTGGAGTGGGTAGATCGTACATGAATAGGTTAAAGAGTGTGGGTGATAAAATGGATCCTTGAGAGACTTTGTTTTAAAACTTTCAGATGTTTCAAGAAAGACCTGAAATTGGTATGTGTGCGTGCACACCTAGCTGCGAGGTAGTTGACAAGTATTATGTTTGTGTTGAAAATTTTATTTATGAAATTATGAAAGAGGATGACATCAAATGCTTTATGTCAGTTGTGACAATAAGTGTCCTGTGTGCTGACCTAACTGAATTGATGCCCTTAAAAAGTCTGTATCAGGTCTGTAAGAAGGGTGTTTGTAGAAAGTACTGGTCTGAAACTGTGTTGTGATGTGGCTACAGGAATGCAATCATAATATGTTGCAGTATTAGTCACTTGATGACTTTGGAGGGGATGCAGAGTAGTGTAATGGGATGGTGTAGAGGGTAGCATGGTTTTGGGGATTGTGATAATAACACCATGCTTTCACGTGTTGGATATTGTGTTGTGTGGCTGTAGTTTGTTAGTGAGTGCTACGTTTTCTAGTATTTGTTGTTGATTTCTGTGTTAAGTGCTTGTTATGTGCAGTGTAGTGTCAAGTGAGTTGGGTGTTGGACTGTCTGATGAGGTCTTCAATTTTGGGTGTGAAATTAGGGTTTTGTCTTTTTCTGTTACCTAGGAAGCAAGTTTTTGTCTGCTTTTTGAATTATTATGTTAAGATTGTTTATAATATCATTTATATTTGTGATGGGAGTACTGTTTGGAAATTCACATAATTGTTCTGTTTCATTAGTGAAAGCTTTCCATATGGCTCTTTAGTAATTGGTGTATGCATGTGTGTGGCTAGCTGGGGTGGCCCTTATTTTGGTGGTGATGATGATGAAAATGTAGTGAAAACCTAGGGTTTTAACGATTTTCAGTAATGTTGTTGGGGCTTAAATTTGCGGAACAGGGCATATCTGGATATAATGGTAGGAAGTGGGCTTGGTTGAGAATATGTTTTGATGAATGTTATGTAGACAGAAAAATTTTTCTGTTTGTAATTGTATTAGTACTCTTTGTCCATGTTGGAGTTGTCAAAAATGCAAGAATTTTTGTATTGGCATATTGGTCATCACCCAAAAAGATGTTTAGAGCACTAATGACGTATTTTAATTGTGGGGCATAGTTTTTAGGAACTGAGAGGGATGTATGGCTATGTGATTGTTGAATGTTTGATGTATTGCCGGTGCATACTTTCATTAACTATGCTTCTGTGGTAGTGTTGTGGGGAGAGGAGAGACTTTATATGTTTACCAGTGTCTATGAAGTTAATGGATTTCTTTACTAGGATGACGAGTCCATTGCTGCAGGCTCTGATTTGATCTTGTCTGATAGCGGTAAAGTTAAGGAATTTGGGTGTTTTTTGTGTTCTGTGTTGTGTAGTTTCTTGTAAGATGGCAACATGTATGGTGTGATGTTGATGAAGCTTGTGAGCTCTAGTGTTTTGGTATTAGTGCCATCTATCTTAAATTGTAAAATACTGACACCCGAACTTACGAATGAGTTAGATTCCAGAAGTTCGTTCGTACGTACAATTGTTTGTAAGTTTTGCTTAGTAAAATAATATACTGTACAGTACATACATATGCAGTACTGTACAGCCCCATCAGGAGCTGGAAAAAACATAATTCATGAAAAGGAGAATAATGGGAAATACAACATTAAAGGTATTTAAGAAGTAAATGAATGGAGGTTAAAAAAATGTGAATAGTGATGGGTTAATGAACAATTGTGAAATTATGAAAAACCTGGATCGAGATGTGATGCACACAAATGAGCAAATTAAATTAACTACTGCATAAAACAAAACGTATACATTATTAATGAATTATAATTCACTAATAATATCACAATGAACTAAAGTACAGTAATACTAACATTAATATATGGGTATATAATGGGTTGTTGTTGTTCATAACTTGGTTGTTTGTAAGTAGGGGAGCTTCTGTATTGGTGTTGTGTGCGCAGTGTGTAATAAATGCTGCTGTAAAGGGCTAAGGAGGAGTGGGTGGGGAAGGCACTAGGAGAAGGTCATAATGATGATGAGGGTTAAGGTGTTGGTAGAATGGGCAGGGGGGATGGGAGGTGGAATGAGCAGGGGATGAATTTGAAGGAGGGTATAGGGAGCATCGAGACCAGATCCTGGTGTTTTTAGTGTGTTTCATGTCAGCAAATGTTGAATAGGCGAAATGGGTCCAGTTTCTGCATGAGCTACAGATAACTAAATATGTAGTGTCAGCTTGAAGTGACATGTGTGGAGCATGTTTGATACGTTTATTAGTCATTGGTGCCTGGGTTGTTCTTGATGTCTCCAGCTAGAGAATTGACTGCCAGTCATTTCTTGGTGGAGAAACATAGTATTGTTGTTCTGTGTGCTTCTGGGAGATGATGTACTTGCCCGGGTGACAGCCTCTCCCCAGGTTCTAGTGCCCTGTGAAGGACAGGGGTTGGTTGTGGATATTTGCCCTCTTTTGCTGCTACTTTTCTGAGTTGTTTGGTTTTCTCTTCTGCTTTGCAGCCCCAGAGGGTGGACCTATGGCAACGACATTGACACTCCAGGTCCATTATTCACTCAAGTGCAGTATTTTCTTCAATTCTCATGTTGGTTAGGACTTATCAACATATTATATATATGACAAGAAAAAAATCTTAATAAAGCAAGACCCAATCACGTTGGCTATCTATTATTTAAAATAATTTATATACCACATAATACCATTGCATACAAGCTGCTGCTCTTCTGTTTATAACTTGTTTAAATGATGGATTGATCTTGTAATAAACTACAAATGCATGACTCCATTTGATTATTGTCTATTATCAGGCACTTTAGCCATTACCAAGGGATTTATTGTAATACTGAGGGGAAAAGCACTCTCATTCATGACACTGAACTATTTCAAATTGCTAGAGTCGAAAAGTATAAAGCAGAAACAATATATATGCACAAAGCCTTCAAAATATAAAACAATTTTTTTTACATGAAATGTCTTTATTGAAGTGATCCGTAGTGACTCAAATCTACAAAATATGAAGGGTAGGTGGTGGTTTTAAACACATTCACGACTAACAGATATGACAATTAACGAAACAGCTAGAGCAGAGTTAGCCCCATCAGGAGCTGGAAAAAACATAATTCATGAAAAGGAGAATAATGGGAAATACAACATTAAAGGTATTTAAGAAGTAAATGAATGGAGGTTAAAAAAATGTGAATAGTGATGGGTTAATGAACAATTGTGAAATTATGAAAAACCTGGATCGAGATGTGATGCACACAAATGAGCAAATTAAATTAAACAAAATTTTCATCTCCACATAAGGATTACACTTGTACAAGGGAAAGATAAAGGAAAGAAGTCCATCTGTAAGAAAACTTGACTAGAAAGTTTTATGGACAAGAAGAAAGAAAAAAAAATGTGATAAAAAGAGAACAGATTCTCTATGACAAGTTTGTAAAGTTGAAGATCATACATGATATAATCCCTCTAGCCATAGAATAGCATCAAATTTGGAAAAAAAAATTATGTAAATATACAAAAGCATAAAAAAAAAAAATTTGCAATGTGTGCTATTTCTTGTGAATTATGCAAATGACATATGAGATTCATCATTATGCACTACAGCGATGATAAATGTATTCTATTTATTCTCATATGTGAATGAAATAAAATCGACAGTCAAAAGATGTGAATGAATGAATGAATGAATACAAGATAGAGATTACACAAGATCTTACCCTGTAGTAAGCAATAATGCTATCAAAATATTATAAATCTTTCAAACACAGTACTATAAAAACCTGGTATTATGCAACAGGGTCTTTACATACCGGTGATGTAAGGAAGTTTACAGTTACAATGGTAAAACTTATGTGAAAATGCAGCATCACATTAAAAAATGTAAATAATTTACATTGGCATCTTCAGATTCAAGGCATGTTCATGACACAGTCAGTATATTTTAAATACATAAGTGAAAAATTTTGTTGTTGGAAACAGATTTTGCTAGACCACAACAGTCCTGTCCAGTTTTGAAATTTAACTGCAGATTACAGCCTACTAAAGTTTCAAAGAGAGCAAATGTCAATAAATTATCAATATTGTCTCTTAAGCACTCCTCCAAAGGAAAGTCTCCTTTCAATTTTTTTTTTTTGGTCTAACTATATCGTAAAGTACATGGCTAATGAACCTTTTTAACTCTTGATGATAATACACAGTTTGGGAAGAATAAAGCCATCTTTTAAATAGAAACTAAGTACAGATGCAATAAAAAAACAGGAAGACACTGCATAATGCAGCAATATTGCAGTTAGCTTTTTTTCCCAAGTTGTGGACATACTAATACAGATCTCTTTCTTAAGAAGTCAAAAAATAATCACTAACACTCTACAGGTAATTTTTTTTTTTTTTTTTGGTCAAAATAGAAAGCTCTTCATTACAAAAAATTGTAATGTTGTCATAAGGGTGTCCTCATGTAATAAAAGATATCAAGTCGTGATTAACAAACCCTGTTCACATTTCAGCCTTACTTGACATTTAAAAAAAAATTGAGAGAAATAAATATAACGCTAATATGCATATGCTAAAATTTTGATGCATCAAAGAGCAAGGCTTATAGAAATCTTTTTCATACTTCATTTCCATGTACCGGGTATATATATATATATATATATATATATATATATATATATATATATATATATATATATATATATATATATATATATATATATATATATATATATATATATATATATATAGTAGTGACCCCAACCTCACGAATTTCATCCATTTTCAAAACCTGTTCGTGGGATTTTAAAATTTTTCTAATCTGTATAGAAACATGAAATATAATTGAGGTTATATGCATTTCATCTGCAAAAGGAAAATTACATTAATAATAGAAAGGAATTCTACTCTACTAAAATAAAACATGGTACAGACCTGTATTTACATTTGTGGATGATTGTTGCTGGCATACGTGGATGGTGGTGGAGGAGGAGGGGGACCAATATTTGGAAAGAGAGTCCCCCTTCCATAAAAAACGTTAGGAAACTCTTATGATACAGGCTGTATTTCTGGTGTTTTCTCTCTTTTCTCTTTTGGTAGCTGCTTTCCTGCCTAATGGCACAAGGAAACTATCCAGAGAAATTTGTCTCTTTTATGGTAAATTTTGCTAAAAATATGCATTGCATTGTCATTTTCCATGTTCACTACTCTATTGTCCACAATATTATCTGGGTGATGATTCTCAATAAAAGCCTGCACATCATTCCACTTACTAAAAATTTCTTTATATTCTTCACTGGACACCTTTACCCTCTTATCCCCATCCTCTGCTGACTGCTCCTCTTGTAGAATCTTCACCTGTTCACGTTGAAACTCGATTAATTCATCTGTGGGAAGTTCTTTGTGGTCCTCCACAATCTCATCCACATCCTCCTCATTGACCTCCAAGCCCAAACTTTTGCCCGTGGCCACAATTTTACTCACAATTTGAATAGATAACTCCTGCTTGAAGCCTTCAAAGTCTCTACCACTCACACAACCTGGCCCAAGTTTCCTCCAGGCAGAGTTCAACATTCAATATGAGATCGTCCATGCTTTGTCAAAAAGGCCAATGCAGTGGAGGATATTAAAGTGGTCTTTCCAGAAAATCACCAAGGTCAAATCTGTGTCACTGGTGACCTGGAAAAAACTGGCAAAAAGACCCTTCGTATACAACTTTTTAAATTAGAATATACCTGCTGGTCCATGGGCTGGAGGAGAGGAGTGGTGTTGGGAGGTAGAAATTTGACTTTAATTAAGTCGTACTGTATAGCAAGATCTTTTTCCACATCTGGAGGATGGGGATGAGCATTATCCATTATGAGGAGACACTTAAAGGGCAAATAATTTTCCTCAAGATATTTTTTCACTGCTGACGCAAACTCTTCAATCAACCAATCTAGGAATAAAATCCGCGTGAACAAGCCTTTAGATTTGAACTCCACATTACCGGAAGGCTAGCCTTCAACACGTTTTGCGCTTAAAAAAACGCGGATTTTCTGAGTACTAAATTAAGAGGCTTGATCTTACAGTCCCCAATAGCATTAGAGCACAATAAAAGTATAAACCTGTCTTTCAGTGGTTTGTGACCAGGCAGTGACTTCTCTTGGGTTATATAGGTTCTTTTAGGCATTTTCTTCCAAAAGAGTCCCGTTTCTTCACAGTTAAAAACTTGTTGCGGGATATAACCTTCACTCTCGATAAATTCATTCACATAAGAATCCGCTGACTTTTGGTTGCAAGGTGCCGCCTCTCCATGGCTAATGATGCTATAAATCCCAGTTTGTCGACAAAAGTCTTCAAACCAGCTATTGCAGGCTTTAAATTCTTCAACTTTAGCACCACTAGAACTCGGAGAGTTCGCTTCTAAATCTTGGTGGATTTGCAGAGCCTTAGTGCATATACTATCTTCAACCAGCTGTTTTTCATTTATCCACAGCAACAAAAATTCTTCTACCTCTTCTATCAACTGTGACCTTTTCTTCGTTAATATATTTACTCCCTTAGCCACGTCAGCCACCTTACAGATCTCTTTACTCTTTAAAATAGTACAGATAGTCTATTTCACCATGTTATACTGCACGGCGAGATCAGATACACGAACACCATTTTCATGCTTAGAAATTATTTCTTTATTTGTTTCCACTGTTATGCATCTAGGGTGTGTGACACCACTGTCACCAACGCTTTTAACTTTCTTAGGAGCCATAATACGGGCTATCTGAAAGGCAAAACAATGGAAAATAAAGCAAGAATTACGAACAGATCACGAACGTACTACACAGTGCGGGCACCAATGCAAAACTGAGAGCTGGCGAGCAGGAAACGTGGTCACGTGTGTTCGTGGGTTGGTTTTTGTTCGTGATTGGAGTCAAAATTTGTCCAAAATTTTGTTTGTGGGAACAAGCGTTCGTGGGTTGGGGACACTACTGTATAATTATATATATATATATATATATATATATATATATATATATATATATATATATATATATATATATATATATATATATATATATATATATAGTGCAAAAATGTATAATTTTACTGAATCATATACAAACATCTCTCCATAAACATGATTAATCATGGAAACTGATTTTACAGATTACTCGCCCACAATGAATGGTGTTTGAGTTTGGATATATACCATGTAATAATTGATCTCCTAAAATATGCTATAATGTACCTATCATTTGTGCAGAATCAGGCTGAAAAAGATTTACCATTAACCTGTTGAGTTGATTCCAGTCACAAACATGGGCATAATTTGAAAAAAAAAAAATGTAATATGCTTTAAATGAGTTTTTCACCAATCCTGAAGAAAACATATTTCAAAGGACTGTATAATAATTAGCATACAGGAGTTAATCAATATCTAATAGTGTATCACTTCATTTAAGAAAATGTAATACAATTTGGAAATATGTTAAAAGAACCATACACATCGTACAAGGAACATATCCTGTTACAGTCGATGTGCAGCCAAAGTATACTGCAATTTAATCAATCACACAAAATCTTTACTTTAGCATTTACTACAACTTTTAACCAGGTAATTCCTGTATATTATACATGGCATGACGGTGAACTCATGGCTATTCAGTAGGTGTTCTAGCATCACACCAAACAATTCATAATTAAATATTTTTGGAATAAAACACAGTGGAAGCTATTGCCCCCTGAAATTTATAATCTGGATCTCATAACTTCAAAAATTTTAAAACTGATGATGTAGCTACCAATTTTTTACAGTTTCTGCAAACGAAATCTGCAATGATTTTTTTAAAAATAAATACCAAATGCTAGACTAGATGAATAAAACCGTATTATAAATATCTGCTGTGGTATCTTCCTGGTGATTATTCTTGCTATCATCACTTGATAGATATATAAGAACACTGAATAAATTTTTCTATCATGAATAAAAAAGAATAACAATCCACCACCACCATGTAACCACCAGAGTAACTTTTGCACCTTTAGCCACACACATCTTCATGTACACAAACATCAAGTAAATACAGAAGGGGGGTTTAAGGAAAGAAAAAAAAAGATGAATCTATAATAAGGATGAATATAAAGAATGATGGATGACTTGAGATGAATAATGCAGATTTTTACATGTGTTAAAATGAAAAGTAAAGAGCCCAGTATCTGTTATGTATTTATATAACAAAGGTGTCAGCATTTCAAGGTGACCCTGACTTGTGAAATGGGACATACTACTGGTATAGTTTTTGAGGAAAAGATTTATAATTATGATATATTTATATATATATATATATACTGTATATTATCCTGAAGCCATCACTGGAGTTTTGAAAAAAAAATCCCAACATGTAACCTTGTAACAATATGTTAAATCTGAAAAACACTTCAAAGCAGTAAAATTTAAGTGCAATATATTAGTCTTGGCTTTTAGTTCTGTAACTTTTTAATTTTTTTCAAATGCAGAAATTTAATACTGATAACATCTGAAGACACTGTAATTTCGCAAGTCTATTCAGTTGTAATTTTCATAGAACTTCTTACTCACTCATTTTTATGGATCTTTTGGAAGATAGTTTTGATTTTAGTGTGTGTAAATTGTACACTTTCCATACTTGCAATTTTAGAGGTGGAAAGAAAATGATTTTCATGACTTATTGCACTCTAGTCATGTTTTTCTATTCGTCACTTTAATAAAAAATCACTTTAACCATGAGTGCTGCTAGCAATGTCGTGTTTGATATTAAACAAAAGACTGAAGCATGGATGGAATCCATGTAGAGTATGTATATATATTTATAATTTCACAAAATTCAAATGAAGCTTGGCATAATAACCTGGATCAGCTGAAGCAGTTCCTTACTTTATTACTACACACGACTGAGATCATTGGCTTCTATTCTAGCTTAATTTAATATCAATAATTTTTTAAACCTCCCATGATGTTCTTAAACCACTACTCAGTCACTTGCTTATTTGAATTACGCATAAGTAAACCAATGTAACGACTTCGTCACCTTATTACAGTGTCCCTCAATTTTCTTGTTACGTTTACTAAGAAATACGGGAGATCCTACAGAATCGCGATCAAGAACGCGGTAACTAAATGGATGGATGTGCAGAATAGAACAAGCTCTGCTGATCTCATTCTGTCTTCGCCAGATGAATGTAGCATAGAATTCTTTCAGGAGTTCACAGATTATTTTACTGAAGTTATGCTTATAAACACTGAGTTTGCTAGACGTTGAGTTTTCACTAAAGTGTGAAAGCCTCTGGTCGTAGTATCAAGTCTCGATGAGAGTATGTGTAAATCCTGTCACACTGAAAGTTCAGATTATACCCCCAATTGTTTCTTTGCTTTTTGTTGGGGAACGGCACCCAAGTCATCATCTAATTTTGCCTAGCACACCACAGAAGAATGGACGGGCCAAGGAAGCAGAGGTACCACATTTTGACGCGGCACATGCATATCCAGTGCCACTTGTGCACGGGGGTAGTGCTTCGACAGCGCATGCTATACATGAGCACTATGAAAAATAATAATAATTTCCATAGCAATAACAATAATAATAAAGGAATAAAGATAATGAAAAAGTCTCACAACAACACTGAGTTTCCAAATAGTCTTCATACAGAAGCATAAACGGCATTCTAGAAGACTAATTCACATGGAATGTCTCAAACAACCAAATATTCCAAAATTTCAGCAGAACATCAAACTCTGTCACTATGTATATACTGCATTAGCTGAAAAGTAAGAAACATTCGATAAGTTTGATCAAATAAACGGTCCCTTTGATGGTCTACTACATAAACCTAAGTCGATGAATAATAAAATCCACTCTTATGAAGGAACCTAAACTGAATGTATGTGTATACTTTAGTAACAGTAAACCTAGAGTTTTACATTTCACTAAGTGCATTCTCAAGGAACGTATAACATTATATAACACAACAGTGATCCGTTAGATTGAGGGCAAATATTTGTTGGGATCTTTTGCTGTCTCTCATCAAGTTTTCATTAAAAACTTGTGGGTGTTGCCTTTGCTTCTTTTCTAGTACTTCAGGTTGGGCTTCTGCATCAGTGACCTCACCTTCTGGATCCATATCCTAGGTAATGTCTGAGTATCCCTCCATCCCCCAGCAATGGTATGAGAGTGGCAGGGTCTTTAATAAATTCAGTTAAATTAATTTAATTTCTTTTGCCATGACCCACACATATACATCTGTTCATAGTCGTTACTGGGAAGAACATACAATCCTACATTACAAAGGTCTTCTGTATTATTCTTGCCTTGAAAGTCAAGGAAGAATTTGCAAGCATAGTAAGAAGTCATTGGTTGCACAGAAGCAGCGCATTCCTTCCCTGTACAGTTTGTGAACAGATATATGTCAACAAATCAGGTAGAGAACTTGATGTGTTGGTTAAAGGACACATTTATGCATGCAGAAAGCAAGAAAGAAAAAAAATGTGTAGCTGTAAGGCACTGCTGGATCTTATATCTTAAAAATTATGTTAATGAATGTTAATAAGGACATAAAAGTAATACGGTTCAGGTTGGAAAAGCAGCTGAAGAGCTTTTGAGTAACACTTAACACCTTTGAAAAAAATAAAAAAAAATTTTGCTCTTAGAACCCATACACAAGGAGAGTACTTTTGAATAAAACTTAATCCTGATAAACTCAATTGGTAAGCCGCTCATATCATTGCCAGAGGATGCCCAGAGAGTACCCAAGATATGTATCTAGAGTCAATGTCACTACCACAGCAGGCCAACCTGAGGTACTGGAAGAGGACAAAAGGTAGCCACCACAAATTGATGGAAATATATAAAAAGAGGCAGAGGGTCACAGAACAAGACCTTGATTCAACACAAACCTATAATTCTAGTATTATTTACTGTACATACACTCCCTGAGATTACACTTAATATTATTACAAAAGTCTTGATTTATTGTTGCAGTAATATCTACTTACAAAATGAGTTGTTTCTTCCATTAAAACTTATACTCAAGATGCTTATCATCATATGTAACAACTTTACAGCTTAATTCAAATTTAAAAAAGAAAAATTATTAAGTATGACTTCTTAACCATATCATTAAAATAAGAAAGGGAAGCATTAAAAGTAATTATTTCTTTTACACCAGTAAGCAAATTTAGAGTGACAAAATAGGGCATAAACTACAGAAAAATGAAAAATCATGATTACAGGGTCAAATTACTGCAACAATCGTAGTTATCACTAAGAAATACGGGGCTGTAGAGTGCAAGGTGAGTAGATGGACTAATAGCTTATATCCCAGTAATATAAATTTCAGTTTGAACAATTAGTTTTTTTTTTGGGGGGGCCCCCATACACATTGTACTATTATCAGGAAAGAAAAATTCCAATGCATTACTAGTCTAAATAATTATAATTAATTAATTATTGTAATGTATCAGTCCTTCTGCCAAATGTTTAGGAGCTTACTGTACATTAATGAGACAAATATGATGTATCTTATTCCCCCACAGATAGAACCCAACAATTTTAATTATTTAACACTAAACGTTTCCCCTAGCCACGTCAGAAACATTGTTGTAGTGAAGTTGCACTTCTCATTTCTTATGTCACAATCATAGCAATCTTATTAACATTTAGAGACATGGTCTTATGAATGAAAGAATTTACATATCACAAAATTAGCTGCTAATGAAATATAACTAACAAAGGGCATACAACTCAAAGCCTTAACAAAACATTTTATCATGAAAAACACAGGAGAAGAATACAGAAATATATTGCAATAATTTTACCTTGCATCCCCTGTAGGTGTTCCATTACATCCATTAGTCTGTGCAGATCCATCCGAAGGGGAACAATTCAAGAAATCCCATATGAGTATTGTGTCATCATGAGATGATGAAACTATTTGGAACTCGTCAAACTGCAAACGAAACACTCGTCCGGAATGTTCCTGAAGAAGGTTTCAAGCAAAAAAAAGGTTAACAGTCTGTAACAGAAGTCAGAGGCAAGGACTCGTGATAACACTGAAGCCCAACCCATATACAGTACCTCCCATACAGCCCAAGCCCCCTGTCAGATCAAGGTGATCCAGTGATCTCCCGGCAATGGCTAAACAATCAGGTAGATCTACAGGAAATAGATTCCTCAATTTATTGCCCACTTTAATCGGCAACGATATGAGAGCTAATCCAACTCCGGAACAAGATTGGACCTGGAGCCAGTATATTACAAGCTCCAGTTACTACCACTGTGCCACTATGAAGCCATTATTTTAATAACTGTAAATATCGATCATACTTGTCAGTGTGATGTTCTGCAAGAATGTCACATATTATAGAAATGAAAAATACTTAATAACATTGCCTCCTTTATACTTAAAGTATTTTGTTGAACAGAAAAATACAGATTTATCAAAGCACTTTATGTGTACATTTAAAAGATGAAAGGAACATAAAAGAAACAGAGGCCATCCTTATGCATTAATACATTTTATATGCATACATGAATCTCATGTACTGCATTGCTCCTACTGTTCAGATATCGCCAATAAAATGTTAACCATATACCGTACTACACACTGTGTATACTAAATTCCCTCAAAACTCTTCAGCACAGAATTTTTTCTTCTACGTACAATGTATACAGATAACGTGATTTTTTTTAATCAAGTTCAAAAACACCATCAAAGAAAAAGGATAGGAAAATAGATATTACTTACAACTAGTGTTCGAAGACAGAGGGTTCCTGCTGGAGCTCTTGGATCTAATGCTGCCTGGAGATCCCATACTTTGATTTTTCTGCAAAAATTAATATAAATGGATAACAATTTGTGATACAATGTGATCGATTTTACATCACAGACTCCATTTTCTACTAAGGGCTGGGACGGTGCCTTCTTGCGAAGCACTTTGGTATTGGCAGGTGTGATCGTTACTCTCAGTGAATGCCCTTTCTGACCTCACTGTGGTGGGCCACAACTCTTCAACATGACTAAAAGTCACGAATGCTACCACTTTGCCACAGTGACCATTACAATAATTCGTGCTGCAATAACTAAATGAGGTTAATTCAATTCTTTCTAAGACTTATAGCTACAGTAGAAACAGCAAGCTGATTAAATATATGAAACTGCCATATATCAGTATAGAAAATCAGATCACAACAACTTCAACCAATGGTGATATAACTGGTGAGAATTCAATCTATATCACAAAGATATACAAAACAACACATTGCAGTTTATTATAAACCAGTTCTAAGAAGGGTACCTCTTTATACCCATAAGGCAGTCACTTAAAAAGAATAGACAATAATGATGAAATACTAAACATAGTACAGTTTATTCAGCTTGAACAATTGTAACATGAATAGAATATTTGATATCAACAAAAACCCAAGGGAGATCAGACATATCTCTTCATTAAAATAAAATATGAAAATGAAAATACACTACTAGCTTATTTAAAAATGAAGGAGAGGGAGGCTTTGTATTTGTGAATATCCAATACATAAACGTTACTTCTGAAGATAATTTAGCATCAACAACTAGCAAATCTGCATGTATATTATGAACATATTAACAAGCTTCAACAGACATTCAATAATAATAGATATATGACGTCTTACTATTTAAGTACAACAACTGAATAAAGATGACCAAATACACTGGACTAAATAATAAGGATACTAAAAAAGGTCAAGTGGACAGGTAAAATAGATAATAAAGTTTATAATAGCAATGGGAAGGAAAACTTACCCATCATATGCCCCTGACACTATCCTTTTAGTATCAAATCGTATACAACGGACTAGCTCTTCATGACCTTCTAGAATTCTTAAACAAGCACCACACTCAATATCCCACAGTCTGCAAAATAAGAAGGTTAATAAGTTTGAGCAGGTAACAAATTTTTTAAACATATATATATATATATATATATATTTTTTTTTTTTTGGTAACCGACACTGGGACAGGATAATAAAACTACCCTCATCAATACAGGCCCGGGTACGAGAAAACATTAAGACGAAGGAAAAAAAAGGTTATGGACAAGGCAGAGATGAGGTACTGATACACAAAGGAGATGGACAGACTGAAAAAATAGTCAAAGTACTGAGGACCTGGAGGAATGGAGGATTAGGCGCTGATATGACAATATATCCGCTTATTGCGGGAAGATAGGTTATAAGAATGCACCAACCAATCCGCAAGCTACAAATCTCCACAAAGTATTTGTGAGACAAGGCCGTTTGGTGAGTTACGCAGGCTCGGAATTGGGGGAGGGATGCAACTTGCCAACTCATCAGAGCAGCGATATAAAAGAGAAAGGGTTGATACTTGCGGCGAAGAGAAAAGAAACCAGATTAGAAGAGAAGGATCATCAATGAGTCTAATTGCCTTAGATTCAACCCTATCAAAGAGATAAGTATAAGAAGAAGCACCCCAAATGTGTGGGCATTATTCTAAGGAAGGATGGATAAGACCTTTATAGATTTTAAGTAACTGTAAAGAGGAAAAGTAATGACAAAAATGAAACAGAACCCTCAGTTTTTTGGATGCAGATATATAAATTTGGATTATGCGATTCCTCCAAGACAAGTTAGAGGCTATATGGATTCCTAATATGTTGACTGAATTAACAGGGTAAATATCGTTAGTTTCGAAGACAACTGGGCTATCAGGAGGAGAGGTAGATAGAGAGAGAACCAGAAACTGTCTTGGAGGCATTATATTTAACTTAATTTTGGGTGCCCTATGCTGATATCCTCTGCAAATCAGAGTAGAAGATAGAATGATACAAGACTGATTATGAGTAGCAGATGAAGGTTGTGCAGAAAAGGCAGAGGAAAAGTGAAGGGTAGAATCGTCGGCGAAGGTGTGAAGATGAGAGAAAGAGGGGGATTGTAGAAGGTCATTGATGAAGAGAAGGAACAGAGTGGGTGAAAGAAAAGAGCCCTGTGGAACACCACTTGTAAAAGAGAATGGGCTAGATGTTGCATCGTCAACAACTAAAGATATAAAACTGGAAATCGGAGAAAGAGAAGGGGTAAAGCTATAGGCATGGAGTATGGCAAACAGAGCCTTGTACCAAACTCGGTCAAAAGCCTTAGAGATATCAATGGTGACAACAAAGGATTCCCTATAGTTCCTCAGAGAAGATAACCACACATGAGGAAGATAGAACAAGTGGTTACCAGTGGATCTTCCTTTGCAGAAGCCTTACAGGTGATCGGAGGTAAATGAGTTAGATTCAAGGCATTTCAAGAAGCAAACTTTCAAAATTGAGCAGTCACCCTTCTTAGGAACAGGTTGCACTAGAGTATGCTTCCAAGATGAAGGATAGATACTAGTTGACAGAATGAGGCGAAAAAGACGGCAAAGCACGGAAGCCAGTTCATCCACAAAGTTCTAAGGAATCTTACAGGGATACCATCGGGACCAGATACTTTGTTCGTCTTTAGTGAGCAAAAAACCTAATGAACTTTGCGTGAAGAAAGGATAAGGGAGGGTATAGGCCTAGAGAGGGGTAAAGATTGAGGGACAGGTGCGCTGGACTCGTTTATAGAAGAGTAGGCAGAAAAATGAGAGCCAAAGAGAGTGGCTTTGTCAGTGGGAGAGCAAGCTATAGAACCATCAGAACGAATGAGAGGGGGAAAACTTGAGTTACATGAGTTTTTGGCTAAGGACCAGAAATATTTGTCAGTGGGAGAGGAGTTAAGGTCATCAACTTTTCTTTTTATAAAGGAAGCCTTAGACCTTCGAATCTGAGCAGTACAGCAATTCCTAGCTACGATAAAAGCAATGCAAGTTAATTCAGAAGGAGAAGCTTGGTATGACTGGTGTGCCCGAGCCCTGAACAGCCATGAAGAGGCAAGGTCAAACCAAAGTTTAGAGGGAGAAAAAGTTTTTGTAGAGGAGGGGATGCACGCGTCCCATCCCGAGGTTATGATCTCTGTAACTATTAGGGCTACCTGATCAGGGCGTCCTCGTATAACGTCGTTCCGAGTTACATCGTTTCGCCATTACGTCAGAGGCCAACAAAGAATTACAAAATTAATTTTTCAATCTACCTGGATGATGCAATAAATTCAAACTGCACGCACTGAACAGTTTGTGAGCGTGGCAGACGAATACACAGAAAGCAGCACTACTGTATTCATATTTATCAAGTTATTCGAAATAGTTTGTTGAGCGTAGTGTAAGAATACAGTGTCACGTGGCATTAGAAGAGCAAGAACAACAGCTCAGTTTATTCCCATCTGCCATATTATGCCTATTGTTTTTGTCAGCGCTCTCGTTGGGTTTGCTCATTACTGACATTACTATGCCTCCCAAGCTTGTTAGTGATAGTTCTAATGGCAGTACCACTAAGAAATGCCATCACCATGGAAATTAAAATTGAAGTAATAAACCGTGGTGAAATGAGAGAATCTTCTACGAACATTGGCCGCAATTTCAGATTAGCCCGTATGACCGTGGCCACAATCATCATAAACAAATGATCTTCTTGCTCTTCTAATGCCACTTGACACTGTATTCTTACACTACGCTCAACAAACTATTTCGAATAACTTGATAAATATGAATACGGTACTGCTGCTTTCTGTGTATTCGTCTGCCACGCTCACAAACTGTTCAGTGCGTGCAGTCTGAATTTATTGCATCATCCAGGTAGATCGAAAAATTAATTTATTAATTATTTATTGGCCTCTGACGTAATGGCGAAATGATGCAACTCGGAACGACGTCATAGTTCTGATGGCAGTACCACTAAGAAATGCCATCACCATGGAAATTAAAATTGAAGTAATAAACCGTGGTGAAAAGGGAGAATCTTCTACGAACATTGGCCGCAATTTCAGATTAGCCCGTATGACCGTGGCCACAATCATCATAAACAAATGATCGAGATGGAGATATTCCTAGTGCTTTGGCTTGAAGACCAAAATTGACGGTGTATCTCAATAAGCCTTATGCTTATACAGGAATAGGCTAAAATATTGTTTGAAGCCTTGAAAAGAGAAAAGGGGGAAAGACGAGCAAGTGAAGAGTTTGTGGATAGTAGAGGTTGGTTTAATCAGTTTAAGGCTCATGCTAATTTGCATAATGTAAGAGTGCAAGGTGAAACTGCTAGTGGTGATGAGATAATAAGTGAGAGGGTAACCATGCCAATCAGGTATTCAACATGGAAGAGACTGGTTTATTCTGGAAGTGTATGCCTAGTCGTACATACACTGCCAAGGAGAAGACAGTACCAGGCCATAAAGTCAGCAAGGAGAGACAGACTTTGCTTTTCAGGGCTAATGCTGCTGGAGACTGTAAGCTGATGGCAGAAAACCCAATGGCACTTAAGGGCATTTGGAAGGGTCAACTACCAGTCATCTGGGAGTAAAACAAGAAGGCTTGGATTACTCTTCAAATATTGGAGGACTGGTTCAGCAACCATTTTATCTGAAGCGGAGAGGTACTGTAATTCTAAGGGTCTGCCCTTTATGGTACTGCTAAAGCTGGACAGTGCCCCTGGTCACCCTACCCATATGGATGACTTTCATCCTAATGTAAGGGTGGTTTATCTTCCACCTAATACCACTTCCCTGTTACAGCCAGTGGATCAGGGGGTCACTGCCTCTTTCATGTATTCACTGGCAGAGGAATTGTTGGCAAAGCTCAAGGCTCAGGACCCCAACGTTGCCAAGTATAATAAGGCCGAAAAAGGGCTCAATGATGCCCTGCGGTTACAAGGAAATATATGAAGAGAAGAGGGCATCCTTCCAGACTCGGTTTGACCAATTCATTGCGAAGGTAGAGTCCCCATCAAATAATCCTATGCCCTCTACCTCTATAGACTCACCTGCCCTAGTGCCTCCATTATGTTTTTTTTTGCCTCTCCAGACTCACCTGCCCCAGTCTCCTAAGCACCTGCCTCTAAAGCTTCCACCTCCCAATAAGCCAGTCTCTCCCCTTCCAGTGCAAGCCGACCACACAAGATAAGCAATAATGCATTGTACTGTAGTGTAATATTACTATTGATGCATTCTTAAGGCGAGTTATACTATTAACTTTAGCTTTAGTATTATTGTTATCATAGATTAAGAACTTATATATTCCAATGTTTTAAATTATATATTTTAAACAAAGGTTGGGGGAGCTAGGTTCAAAGTTCAAATATAGGTAAGTTCCAACATACGTCGATATCCAACTTAAGTAGCTGTTCGGAACTGAACCCTGATGTTAAACGAGGACCCCCTGTATATATATATATATATATATATATATATATATATATATATATATATATATATATATATATATATATATATATATATAAAATGGCCACAATCCTCCTTGTAAGAGGGTGGCTGAGGCAAGATGATAATAATGAATACAGACTCTCTAGCTCACCTTATTGTATTATCTGAAGAACCACTGACGACTAGTCTATCCCTATATTGTAAACACGCAATGCCCCTCTTATGACCGTTAAGAGTACGAACAAATTCACATGTTCCAGTACTCCACACCTGGGAAAATAAAAAAAGTACACTTTAGTTTAAGATACACTTACAAAAATACACTGAAGCTTAGTTTAATATATGTGAATACCAATTAATTAAATATTTATAATAAAAGAATTGTTGGTAATATTTTTTCTCATAGTGGGAGACCATGATAGGTTTAATGAAAAAAGTGTAATTTTCTATTTGTTGAAATTGCACCTATAGGTAATACATGCATTAAACATTTTATTTTTAAATGCAAATACAGCACACTTCACGATAGAGTGTCATTTATATATTAAGTACACGAAGTATTATTTTCTCTCTTCTTTGTTCAGTGAGGTACTGTATATACAGTCTAAAACAGAACATATCAGTAACTTCATTCCTTTGTTTGAAGGGATGAAAGATGAGGTCTATAATCAACACAGCATATACACATAAACTTAAGAAATAAAATAACTTATGACTCAATATTAAAACTTCTTTTCAATTTTAATCACCAAAATGCTATATAAGCTCTAAAAATATTTATATATGAAGACTTAGACATGATTTTTTTTTCATTCTTCCACTCCGAGACTGGTGATCTTGTGAGGATGAAAACTACAAGAGAACAACAATGATTTTAAACTTCTGGAGTAGTAGAAACCAAAAAAAGGAATCAGTTTCTTTAGAAGTCTTAAAATAACGAAAGCGATACTATATATGCATACGTTAATTATTTAAAAGATGCATAGACCATGGGAATGAATATAGGAGAAAAACCAAGGGAGATCACAGATCAAAAAATATGCAAATATGGAGGGGCCCTTGCTAATGTCACTCTCAGGTAAGGACGTCCAAAAGGGAAATTGTGCATTAGGTATAAGGTAGATAATTATAAAAACAGGCTTTGCTGATAACTGCAACAACCTAATTGCTGATAAGGTATACAGTATAAGACCTTGAAATAATATTCTACTTAAGTTACTGATCAGCCTGAAAGCAACTTCTAAGATATTCAGTCACTCAAAAATACTTATTTCTCTTATTTTATTTGCTTTCAAAATCTGTCAGTTACCTGGACGACTATCAAATTATCACTGTATTAAATATAACTTGTTGGATGTCTAGCACAAAGGTGAAAAACATTTAAAAAGTACCATTTTTTATGCATTTTTTACTAAATTCACTCTTAAGCTGTTGCCTATGACAAACAAACCATATTCAGCAATGTAGTCTCTCAAAATACCCCGATACCTCTTGGATATGGGAACAAAAATAAAAAATTTCATAGTGTGGCACTGAATTTCAGCATTTTGCAACATTCTTAAATTTAAATTACAAAAAGATTTGGGTTTAGGATATTTTAATGAGCAATAATATGCCTCACCTTAATAGTTCTATCACCCGACGCACTGACAATATATTTTTCATCAAAGTCAACAACATTAACTGCTGCCCGATGACCCACTAGCACCCGTCTGAGATTGATTTCTGTAGGGGATACCATATCCCAAACAGCTATGGACCGGTCCTGTAATATATATACAGTATAATATTCTAAACTCTAAAATACACCAAACAAATTTCTGCAGGTAAATTTATTGGAATAATGATAATAATTTATGATAAAAAACTGCAGGATTGTTGTAACAAAAAATTTCAACATATACGTAGCAACATATCAATACAACTGATTAAGCAATATAGAAACGTGACATGGCAGAGTAAATAAGTATAGAGAAAATGTACTATCATTTCAGTGCAACTCATAACAGTACCTAAAATTAGCTATTGTAAATACCTTTGAGCAGGTAACCATCATGCCATTGTTAAAGCGTAAATGAAGGACTGCCTCGCAGTGATGAATTAAAGTGTTGGTCATCTCACCAGTATTTACATCCCAAACTCGGACGGTGGAGTCGGAGGAACCGCTAATGATAACGCGCTCGTCGTACTGCAAGCACAGAACTGAACCTGTGTGACCTGTCAACACCTGGGTAAAGAAAAGAAAGAAAGAAAGAAAAAAAAGATATTAAACAGGGAATGGTCATTTAGATTTACTAAACTGTGCATTTTCGATATTGTAAAATTTAATGGATCACTCCCAAGTTCATCTTAAATTTATTCTTCTCCATATATACTGTATACAATAGATATGCAGGGTACAAATATTATAATAATGTTGTTATGAAAGAATAAACTACTTAAAAATGAAGCTAGTAAAATTACTTTAATACCAATTTTTATCTTATAGTGATGCTACAGTCTGCAGAAGTATTTAGATGGCCACAAATGAATAAGGACAGGTATCCAGTACTACTTCTTCATACCCTGCCCATCCTCATCCCTTCCATCATCTGCTTTGTGGCAAGAAGAAAAACTTCTACAAATGGGATAAGCATGGGATTGTCATATTTTTGAGCCATGGTGCAGTATCTTTTGTCAGCTTTTACAACACAAGGAATATGATTAAGATTTCCTCCCACTTCACCACATTATATATTTAATAAAAAAAATAATTTTCCAAAGGAGGTGGGTACAATGTGAATTAAATGAAACAGTATCAAGTGCTTACTGCAACGAAGAAGGAAAAAACCTACAACTACTACTACATAGGTACAGAGGAGAGTTTTGAAAAGTATTTTCTCGACATGTTACAAAATGTGTTGCACAATAATTTAAATTGGAAGACAAATTGTTGTTATTAATTACTAATTTTTCTCTCTATTATATTATGTGTCTAATCAGACACAGGAGGGTGGCTAAATACTCAAGTAATAAATACATTACTTGAAAAAATACCAATAACACTAATACTTGTAATTAAAAAACTGTCTTTAGCCTAATCTAGTCATATTTAGCATTAACTCTAAAGATATTATAATTTTTTGTATACATCACATCCTAAAAAAATCTTACAATAACAAATACACATTAAAGTATTAACTAAATCTTGTACATATGCAACCATTAAGCAAATTAGTTAATACTTAAAAAAACAGCAGCTGCATATTAAAATTTCATATGTAAAGTTTCAGAAAAGGGTTGCACCCCTCCATTACTAACATCAGCTTCTTTTTAGAATACTTTATCTATCTGCTCCTACTAATAAAATATATATAATTTCAAAGACATAATTCCCAAACACGCTAAAATGGTGTAGTCATTTCAGACTAAAGAATATTAGAGCAGGATTTCCATCTCTCCTATTCTATCTGTTACCTACTCTCATCTCTTGTACATATATATATATATAATACTTTATTTCCATTTCAATACAATGGGTATTCGTCAGCCAGGGTAAGCCCCAACCCCCCACTGTGGTGTCCACCCACAGCAGTTCCTGCCAGTAAACAGCTTAAACTCTCGGTCTTGGACGGGAACCGATCTTTCGACCTCATGAATGCGAAGCCAGCGCGTTACCACTGTACTAGCCTAGTATAACTCGCAGGGTTTACAGAAGAGTATTGCAACTCCACTCTCTTATCTCTTTTTAGTGGCTTAGTATGGCAAGCAGGGGATGAAATGTACATATAATATTTTTGTAGTAAACTTGCTAAAGACTTATCATCTTCAAACATCTGGATTACTCCAACTCATGTCTCACCACTATGTATACTTTATTCCAAGACTTTACATACTTTAGACTCAAAGCTCAATATAAAACTAAACTAAATGACTCTATAACATTTGCAATAAACCAGAGTCTTACATGAATATCACATTGCATATTTATTGAGTATTCATTACTAATAAACTTTAAAATAATTATATTTAAACTAGCTTAGCTTAATAATCAAGATTAAAAACATAAAAAAAGACGATCCCACGTACCCCTCGTACCTTGTAACACTGCAGGGAATTTCGGTCCCATATCTTGATCGTATTGTCTCTTAGGCCTGAGACAATTTTCTGTAATGAAAGAGAAATTACCAAATATACTAGAAAGTGATGTAGATTTCACTGGTAAGATTATTTCTTCTGTAGTGCTAAAGCATTATTGTGAAAGCATTTTCTTCATTGATGCTCTTCAGTAAGGCATAAAATTGTGAAATAATTCCAGTTTGTAATATTATTTAATAATTTATCAATGTGAGAATCTCATAAGAAAAAGTCTCATAAAGAACACTTAACTTCATAATCTAATTGAGTGGGAAGTTTGTCATTTTGGTTTTACTTCACCTCTTTAATCTTGCAGTGGAAAGTTCAATATTACAGTCATAAAAAACGAAGCTCTAGTACATACCTGATCATCATATTGTAAACAGTAAACACCTTTGGAATTTTCTGAACGACAATTTATTCTCTGTAAATTGTGTCTGCCTGTTCTCCAGTTGGCTTCTATAGTCTGAATATCCTGTTAAGAGATAAATAAAACTTGTTAAGCTTTGTTATTAAAAAAAATATTTCTGTCCTTCTATAAATCAGATGAATAAATCTCTTAGCAATACGATAACTTCATATCAAAAATATTTTCCACAACAAAATACATGTCACTAACAACTGTGAAATGAGGCCTAATGTATGATAAAGACAGGCAGTAAATACACTATGGTGCTAAAAGAAATTTGGATTAGACATTACGGAATATGTGATTGCAATCTTTACCAATTAAGTAGGCATAAGTGATTATGTCATTACAATAATAGTAGAGGCGTTTGGTAGGCATGAGGAAACGGGAATCTTATAGTTATTGTGCAACAGAGAAAGGTGATGAAAGTGAGCAATTTGGGAATGTGGATGAACTATTTAGTATTTAATGATGTTTTCATTCTGGATATGTGGCAATAGTATAAGTAGGAGGTAGTTAAGGTACAAAGACAGATAAGAGTGTAGGAGGGTACAAAGCAGGGTGCAAAGGTAAAAATACCTATAGAAAGTAAAACTAGGAAGGCAAGACTAATTGAGACTGCAAAATAGCAGCAGAGAATTTTGGCATGCATGCTTAGATAGGGAATTAAATGCTATCGTGCAAAAGAGAATGGTGGATTATATAACTCTACAGTTGAATAATGGACTTTCAAGGAAGACATGAGATAAAAATTTAAGGAGACAGAAGTAAGTCTGTTGATTTACAGAGATTAACAGTGAAACTAAGACAGGTTACAAGGGTGTACAAACATTATAAGTTTAACCAAAGTGGAAGTGTCAGTTTAACTGGTTTGGATAACTGGAAAAGATGTACAGGGACCAGTTTACAAAAGTTTCCAAGCTAGCAGGATACTGGAGTTAAAGAGAAATTATATTTTGTCTAGGAGAGGTCTGAGATTAAGAAGAGTGAAGGAGTGTCAGAATAAATGAACCAATATGATACGTTTTTATGATATGGCAAGAGGCATTAGTGCTGTTAAATTCTGTACAATGCACACACTGTTCATCTTAGTACAAAATATGAATTGCTGCATGTATAAGAATATGAATTGAGGCTAAGGAATTTGTAAAAACTGTTTCTTTCTTTCTGCTGTTGCAATACTGGTGACTGCAGCAAGAAAAGGAATCACATGTGCTGGGAAAAACTCACCTGAATGATCTTGGGGTAAAGTTTGCGATAATATGAATGAACTGGGTGCTGTTCTCCAGGTCTTGGCTTAAACAAATATCTAGCCCTGTAAAGACATACATGGACGTCATATAATTGTATTTTAAAAGGTAAAAATAGAAATATTCAGCGTAACTCATATGACGAAGGAAATAACAGAAGACTTAATAATGAAATTTTAAAGTAATATTTCTTCACCATGCAAACCAGAGTGAATGATATCAATCATGTCAAATGTACTAACCATCCCTTTCTTTCTGAGAGTCCTCTCCATAGAGGATCCGTACGAACTTTTCGTTCTATTAATTTCTTCCACAGAAGGCCATCTGCTATGACACGATTCCATTCTTTAGATACCATTTCTGCTTCTCGTAAGGACTTGGCATCTAAGTAACTTAAAATTTTTTCAGCTACGTGGTCTAGGCCTTTTGCTGTAGAAGTGAAAGAATGCAATGCAAGTTTTTAAAAGCAAAACATGATTACAAGCATACAAACAAATTTAAAAAACACCGTGATTAAAGTCTCGGAAGCAATAATTTCAACAAAATGATTAGAGAGAATAATCATCACCAAACTGAAATTCAAATCAGAGTTCAATACCCTATTTAACAGCAGATTATGATGTATTGACATTCTTCAAATAATTTAGTAACAAATTAAATGGTAAGGTGCGTGATGTAATCATGTGGTAAAGGTATCGCCAAACATATAAACAACCGACTATATTTTTTATACTAAGTACTTTATGTCCTTAAACTACATAAAATGTTTTAAGGCCTAATGATAAAACTAGAATATTAATAAAAATTATTCTGTGCAGTTGTGAGTCTCCTTGTAAGTACATTAGATTTCATTTGGAAAAGACTTTTGTAAAATTTGAACAGTAGTAAGGTTTACTTTAGTTCCGTTTCACAGCTGATAGTAACATCTAATCAAGTACAATATAAACTCTAAACATTTTAGAGATCTTAATACTGATAACAATACTGTATAGCATGAGTATAAATAAAAGAATCAGTAACATCTCTTACTTGGTAAAAGGAAAATGAAGTCTCTTTGAAGCATAGGTTTAAGGAAGGCATTGATGTGCCCATGTTGATAATGACACATTCGAGATAAAAGAAGCTCGATCAGTTCCAACTGAGCCTGCTCGCTCAACTTTTCAAAATACTGAAGGCACATTTCCCTTTCGCTATTGTACTGTGCCGTTGATTCCTTTTTTCTTCGACTCCCACCTCCACCGCCTCCTCCAACACCACCCGAAGTTTGGGTTAAGGGTATATTTGTCATAGGCTCAGGATCTTCATTGTCACTCCCTCCGTCCACCCCTCGAACACCAATACTTGTTGTGACACTCATTGGTGATGTGTTGTTGTCATATATAACCGTCATTGGTGCCTAAAAGAGATGATAAATAATTAATCATGAAATGAGCACAAATTATCTACGTACATCTGTGCTTACTAGTTGGATGCAAAGCTTAAAGAATCAGAAATAATATTTTGCGTTACTAACTCTTCTGAACATATTATGTCAAAAATGCCATCATCCATGTTTGGACTGAAGTTACATTTAGTGGTGTTTGTCTATGACACAGAATTATAGTTAAAATGTATAAGTGTGCCTTGTATTCTAGCTTGTTAAACCTCGGTTCTAAGAAATGAACAGAGCACAGGGTATGAATTTCCATTCCAGAGCCCAAGTTTTTTTTTTTTTTTTTGTTACACAAAAGGTATAGGATAATATCACATGGATCAAGTCTTAATCTCTCCTAAAGTAATAAATAAATAGGTTTTGAGGTATCAGAGATAGCAGATCCTAGTAATTTTTAAGCCAAAACTGTTGTGAGAAGATGGGTCATCACAGAAGGGCTGTAAAGTCTTAAAAAACTAGAAAGAATCATTATTGCCGGAGATAAGTTTCATGACATCAAATACGCTTCAGTAAAAGTTTTTACTCATTAACATGGCCAAACTGAAAATGACACTGAAACCTAAGAGTTAAGAATAAAATAAATATAACTTTCTGGCCCTCAAAAGATACATACCCAATGTCAATAAAAAGTAAGGCATACAGAGTTTCTAAGATTCTCTTCTTTTGCACCCGCTTCCATTCCACATTCATTTATAACCCTTACACAAAGCTTTAATCTTTCACTCTTGACCTTCTCGAGTAGGGAAATAAAAAAAAAATGGAAAACACGTTTCTTCAATGCAAAATAGATAAATGTGTATAAAACAGTAAAGCACTGATCCTCACAGAGGTTTTGATATATAAACGTAAAAGGCTTCGCCACTTGGTGTTTGCAGCACCAGACAACAAAATTATACTATTTAACACTAAAGTAATACATGGTCTGATCAGAAAATATCTTTTTTTTTCTTTCCCCCCCAAAAACGTGGTAAGATTTCAGAGATTCTGCTTAATGATATGTGATGATACATGTTGTTGGAATGGTTGAATATTTTCAAGCTGCTGCCCTGCTAAGTTCCTTGTGAGCATTGCTTAAGTGTGGTTGTCTCCTTCTTACTCGTTGCATTATTGATTTGTGTGATCATGACTGAACAATGCGAGAAATGGCATTGCATCAAATTTTGTTCAGAGCTTCTTGATTCTCAATCTCAAACTATCAGAATACTCAGCACTATATCTAACACATGTTAAATTTTGTTACAGTCAATTCAAAAGTAGACGAACATCATTGGAAAGCAATAAACCTACTGTTAGGCCTTCCACAAACAGCGATATTGCAAATTAACTCCATATTAGTTAGGTACAAGGAATTCTGAAAGATTTGAGCATGCACTCAGTTGCAGCAAAATTTGTGCTGAGGTTCTTCTAAGAGAGAGATCGAGCAAACAGAAAGACATGCACATATACAGTAGTAACCAAAATATGCTAATTATAATGACAAGTACACTGGTCATTGTAATATTTTACTTTAAGATTCAAAAATCTTATCGTAATGCTGTATTTATAAGCTGAAACAGAGAGATAATCAGAGAAGCATATTTACACAAATTCACAAAGTATGGGATCAACCTAGAACAGGCACCTGACATAGTTTTTAAGTGCATCTGAGAATGAGGCAATATGCAAGTTAAGTTAGGCTAACTTAGGTTATGCCTAACCTAACTGAACTATATAATCCCCTAAGCATTTCTTGCAAGGTGTGAGATTGGGATTGAGGTTAAATGTAGGTGGTTCATACGAGACAGATTTACAGCATATACTGGGATTGTTCGAAAAACGTTGACCATAATAGAATGTAGCCTGACTGTAACTGTAAAATTTATTTTCTTTTTAAATAGAGTCCAGAATTTCTATAGTGCTTTATTCACAAACTAATATCTCAACATATGGTAATGTACTGTGTAATTCTTAGTATCCACTACAACTTTAGCTACTGAGTGGATGATTTCTAAGATGAAGCTACAGGGCATCCATACAAAGCTTCCTGATCACTCAAATATCATGAAGAAAGTCAAGTAAATGCCTTAGGATAAAATCCTGTATATGCCACTCTGTCCTTTTCCGTATTTTGGGATTTTCCAGAACATCGTATATTAACATGGGCATGAAATATGTTATATAACTTCAGTTTTTGGATGGAAACGAACAAGTTTACGCCTCCTATAGTATGTTTATGCACAAACGCGCAAACCCGAAACATTATAAGCCTGGAAGTGGTGAGAGAGAGAGAGAGAGAGAGGAGAGAGAGAGAGAGGAGAGAGAGAGAGAGAGAGAGAGAGGAGAGAGAGAGAGAGAGAGAGAGAGAGAGAGAGAGAGAGAGAGAGAGAGAGAGAGAGAGAGAGAGAGAGAGAGAGAGAGAGAGAGAGAGAGAGAGAGAGAGAGAGAGAGAGAGAGAGAGAGAGAGAGAGAGAGAGAGAGAGAGAGAGAGAGAGAGAGAGAGAGAGAGAGAGAGAGAGAGAGAGAGAGAGAGAGAGAGAGAGAGAGAGAGAGAGAGAGAGAGAGAGAGAATCCTCAGTTTGGATTAGGTCACTCATGGAGGTCTAGAGGGACCCCCCAAATGTTGAAAAAGCCTTTTCAATACTAGATATGGGTAGGTAACATATAAATTGGCACATATACCCATTAACTTCATAAACATCATGGAACATAAAAAAATCCCTCCTCACAGCGACACTGTGGTAGTGTCTGGGGCTGGTAATATACTAGCTGCAGGTTTGATCCTGGCTTTCACGGTCTCTTCTTGTTACTGATAACTGAGCAGTTAATTGGGGGAGGGAATTTCCTGGTTATATGGTAGGTATATAGTTGGGCTTTATGCTATCGTTATCTTTTACCTCTGCCTTTCCTTAGAGACTTTAAACCCTTAACATTAACCCTCCATGTGAAATTTGGAGTGTTACTAAAGTCTGGACACAAATGAAATATCACTGTTTATAACCCCACAACCCTCACCTATGTTTGTTTCTCTCATTTGGATCAATCCCAGAATGGGTACCTGATGTGCCTCAATCACAGATGAAGCACTTGCATTTAAAATTCATTGTTTGGCCTGACCTTACCTATGTGTCCAGACTTTAGGGAGACCTTGTACAATCAATTAAAGAATGCACAGGCGACACATCAGAAATAACAGTCACAAATAAATACATCCTGCCCCAACATCCCCCACAGCACCAAAAGACTATACCTCACAATTACAGTATGTCACTATCAATCCAACTATTATGAAGGGTGATGACTTCAATGCCAAGACGGCTGCAAAGTTTGTCGAGAACCCTGACACGGACAAAACAAAATAGGTAACCTCTTCATTCCAAATACCATTCATCAACACGCACATATTCGTCACCAAGCCCACTTCCTACCATCACACCCAGACATCACCTTTAGTTCACCAAATCTCGCCCCCGTGACATCATTAGGGGTGGTTAAAACCCTAGGCTCTGACCAACTTCACATCATCATCACCACTATAACAAGAACCACCCCAGCTGGCCGCAGACACACACGCACCAATTACAAACAAGCCAACTGGGAAGCTTGCCCTTATGAAATCTATGTACCTTGGCTGTTTCCCCCTTTAATTGGAACAACAAATCAAAACTAAAGACAATTCCCATCAAAAACATAAATGATGCTGCACGCGTCTTTAAAAAGAATTCAAAACACTTATAAAAACATAACCCTGGAGGTTAACAGAAAAAGACAACCCCAATTTCACACTAAAATTTTAAGATCCCGTCAGACAAAGTATTACACTAAAACACTCTCTAACACCCCCAAACACAGGACACTGCGAGACAAATACCGAACACTTAACACAAAAATCAACAATAGATTACTAGAAGAACGAAAATTAAATTGAAACATATACAAGCAAATGCTTGAATACAACTTATATACCAACAAAGTCATCAAAACACTAAATAGCATTACATTATCCAAAAGTAACAAAACAAACTCACATGCTGATAGCATAACAGACAGTATACCCTCAAACAAACGACAAGCAAATTTCTCTAATGTCTGTCTTCTTCATCCCCACCATGACAACTGACACGTCATTTGACATAAGAGACAGGTCCCTACAGACCCAGGCTTTGCAGCTTTAACAATCAGACAGAGCGTATCATAAACAATCTCAAGCACTCATCCACCTGTGGCCCTGATACACCTTAGACCCCTGGGACCTCAAGGCATACAAGTACTCACTAACATTCACTCCAGCTACTCACACAACACAATACCCAACATCAGGAAGCATCGTATTATTATCATAATCCCCAAATCCAACAGAAAACTCATGCTACCCTTTCACATTGTCCCATTACACTACTCTTGTATTCCCTCCAAAGTTACCGAATGACTAATACTGTATATTAAATCACAAGATTATTTTTCTTTTAATTTTTCAGAATTTAAATTTGTTGCTAGTGCCAATACTGTACTTATACAATATTTTACATGATCACACTAACCCTCCAAGAGTCTAAACTAATATTCACTAATAAGTTTCATTAGTTGGAATGGATTGTTGTAATGCAAATTTTACCCCTTCCCTAAGACAAATTTCGAAGTTTTGCCTATAGTTTGTTCATTAGTTTGCATGCAACAAAATACAATATTTCTAGACCTGGGACAACTTTAAATCTACATGTTATCTACTACTTGTCAAATAATCCACCACATAAGCCATTAACCATATCAGCAGCAATCCTGATTACCAGAGTTGAGATTAGAGAAAAAATAGGCTTGTATGACTTTGTAAATATTAAATGTACTTATTAATATAACCATTAAATTTTACGACTGCACCCATTTCCTTTCATTTTTACCTAATCTAACAGATCCTAACGTATCTATGCAAACCTAATCTAATAATGATAAGTAATTTACAATGATTTTGAAGTTCAGATTTGCTTATAAGACTTAAAATATCCTACAATATCGAGACCTACTTAAACAGAATAAAACAGTTGGGGATGAGACAGGTGTAATGGTGAAAAAATATCATATACTCTTACTTCAACAATTCATTTCACAGGTTCTTTCATATTCAAATACGAAAATAAATAATATTATGGTTTCATTGTCTGCCTAACTATTATCAATCTGTGATGTTCATAAAATATATGAAAATTACCAAACATTGAAAAATTTGTAACTGGTTTGAAAAGAGGATTGGTTACTGGATGAAGGTATGGATCTAGGAGCAAATCTCTAATGTTGACTGCATAGTAATGATTAGTCTCGAGTCTAATTTTTTTTTTTTATTAACTGTCATTCTAGGTATGCACCAAAGGTTTTAGTTGTTGTCTTTCCCTAAGCAGCCTGGCCGAACAGCCCAGTTCTTAAAGAAGACTGCAGCTGAACCCAGGCTTTCCCACAGTGCTCTCAGGGAGTATATGTTGTATCGTTGACATATGTGGTAGTGTGCGGAGCAGTTTTCCATAATGCGTTAGATAGTGGCGGGGATGTGTTACATCCCGGAACGGCATAACTGACAGAGTCAACTGGCCTCTTCTAATAGCACAGAAGGGCTGGGTGGGTATTGTTACTGGTGAATATTGCAGACTAAAATTTAGAATGTAATACTCTAACCTAACAAGAGCATCAGTAAGCACTCCAATGTGTACCTTAGTGAATACCTGTTCAAAAACTAAAAACAGTCGAGGTTTATGTATGCACTGGTCACCAATATGGCATATTCAACAATCTATGAATATATCTCTGTGAAAGGTCTAAGTAATAATATCTTATGAGTAACCAATTGCAATCAGTGACAAAACTGCAGTTTAATTTCTGCACTTGTGACTAGCTCTGGTTAAATTAGGTCAGGTTACAAGTTTATGTATTACTGTACACAGCTTTCCTGACCCTAGTGTGCTTAAGAGGAGTTTTAATAATTATTAAATATTTACATGAAATATCACAAACTATTCCACATTTGATCACAAAAGTTGGCTCTAGACATTATTCCAAGTCTTTTCTTCTCATCATTACTTTGACGTGACTCACGAAAACTAAATGACATAAATCCTGATTTCCGTTTATCACACTTATCCCTAACTCTCTACATTCTATGGCACTAACCCCCCCCCCCCAGTCTAGGATTGAAGTAAGGAAGGCCAAATCTAAGTATTGGAGCAAACACTAGGAAGGAAGGAAGCATTAAAAGTAGTTTATCAAGGTCTCTCTTCAGGCAGTGCCAAAGCCATCCACCCATCGTGACCTTTCGTTCATAATTTAAGACTATGCACTCCACCCAATATGCTCTTCGTAACAGACTCTTTACAATATTTCTAATGACCTTTTTTCGTCTTCTAGAGTTTTATTAATCCGTCACTCGTCAAGAGAAAAGAAAGTTAAATTAATTTTGACCTTCACTCGCCGAGAAGCAATGCAACTTGACATTATTTCACTCGCCCAACACATTTACCCCCCTTTGACACCGTTTTTAAACTTATTTGACAATTAGAAGCACAAAGCAGGGCATGAAGAGAGGTGGAGTACCTCTACTGAATCCAGGCTATCCTCTAAAAGTGGTTCAGTGTCCATCGTTGATGACAAAAATTTTTCTCTCAAAATCTCTCTCCTCCATTCGCCTTAACAATAGACATCGTGAGCCTTGGTATTGCCTTGGAAAACAGATGACGCGAGATAGAATCCAATCCTCTCTTTCGCACTCTCCTGATTTCTCAATATACTTTTCTTATCCCTGAATGCACTATTTTGTACTTTTCTGATTCCTAATTGTACCATTTCGTACTTTTCTGATACCTGAATGTGCTATTTCATACTTTTCTTCTTCCTGAATGTATAATTTAAATCGGATTCTATCACCTTGTCGCGTAGGATCCTAATAGTTTACTTGTCATTCGAGAATCTGTTGTAAAGGAAGAGACCTCCGTTGACATGACGTCATCGGGAGCAAAATATTTTTATTTTTTGTACGATTGTGTTGAACATTAATATTTTTGTGATTATAAAGTTTATTTTTAATTCCTAGATATTTTTGAGTGTATAAACTCGTCTATTGGAACGACTTGTAAAATTTTTATGCCTGCTGTCTCTGGTAGGAAGGAACTGTCATTTTCTGTCATCGCTTCTCAAGAGAAACTGTTACTTGTTTATTGTCAACAGACGACGTGTCATATTAAATCAATTTTATGGTGAATCGCAGATGTTTAGAGAAATTTTGTGATTAATGAAGAATCGATCGAGCTACGATAGGTAGATATGGGATTGGGTATCTATTTATCTGTTTACATGTAACATTGGATGGATGGATAGGTTTTACGTCACGGCCTCACTTTTCTATAGGGCTAGGACGGTTGCCTTCTTGCTAAGGACTTGTTTTGGCAGATGTAATCGTTACCCTGAGTGCATGCCCTTGCTAACCTCAAACCGTGGCGGGGCAAGGGTTGGCGCCCCGCCACGGTCTGAGGTTAGCAAGGGCATGCACTTAGGGTAACGATTACATCTGCCAAAACAAGTCCTTCGCAAGAAGGCAACCGTCCTAGCCCTTAGTTGAAAAGGGAGTCCGTGACGGAAAACCGGAACAAGCTGTCGTAAACATGGGACCGTGACCTCACTGACCTCAGTTGCTGAAATTGTATTAATTTCCTATTCCATTTATTAAGTGAAAATATTAATCATTAAATATACCGGATCAAACAAAACTTAAGAGTTTCGGTACATTAAATAACTCCGTAAATTGTTAGGCTAGGCATTAACCTAATCCCGTGGTTCCCAATATGGGAGCGCACGCCCCCATGGAGGGGTAATTTGAGAATGTGTTATTAACAGTGAATTTTTTTCTAATGATTGTGTGTGCGAGTTAATACATACGGAGTATATACAGTATGCATGCATAAACAATATTTGTATGTATGTATGTACATGTGTAGTTTGTCCACAAGGTACTTTCCGCCTCCCCACGCTCGCGTGTCTCTGTCGACGAAAGGATTAGGATTTTAGAGTTACTTAGGTGGGGCATTGACAAGAAAAGGTTGGGAACTACTGACCTAATCCAACCCAACTTACCCTTACGTAGCAATTTACGAAGTTATTTAATATGTTGAGAGTCGTTATCGTTACTTGATCCAATACACCTAAGACTTATAAGGATAATTTGCTAAGCATCTGATTTGTGGTGGATGTCAATGATACCTTAACCTTTATCTAGCTTTGTGGCTGATTTCTTACCAATTTAAACAAACCTATTTGATAGGTATGTTTAAGTACCCATTATCGAGGATCTAACACTGTGAGAGTAATTTTATACACGTAACCATCTCGATATAATGTCTACATTTAAACAAGACAATAATTTTCCAGTATTTGGTTACTTTTGGTCTTTTATGCTATCGAAAATATCATCACAATGCCTACATATTTTTTTTTAGTAGTAAAACTAAAATATAAGACTGAAATTATTATCACTTCTGATGCTTTCTTGCCTATATATATATATATATATATATATATATATATATATATATATATATATATATATATATATATATATATATATATATATATATATATATATATATATATATATATATATATATATGTATATATATGTATATATATATATATATATATATATATATATATATATATATATATATATATATATATATATATATATATATATATATATATATATATATATATATATATACACGTGTGTGAGTGTGTATGTGTTTATATATTTCACTAAGTGGTTACGAACACATTACAATTCCATACTTTGGCTCCAATATACAACTTACTACGAGTACTGATGGTTCTTATGGACGGAACACTAAATATATACTCAAGGAGATCAATCTTAGGATTGACAACACATATTCTAAATGCCTCAGCTCTTCTCATTGTTTGGATGTGTTTACTTTTTATGTACGTGTAGTGGATGTATTCACTTTCTTTTACTTGCAGTGGATGTGTTCACTTTTCTTTTACTTGTAGGTGTTTGTTCTTGTGGTACTATATCAACCGTTTCAAGAAATCACTGCGGATGATTCTGTATGATTCAGTCATGTCCCCATAACCCTACTTTGATGCAAAGAATTCAAGCCAAGTCTTTTATACCTTGTCACGTAAGGTAGATTGCTTGCCTCTGGCTATTACAGTGGTAACGCGCTGGCTTCGCATTCACGAGGTCGAGAGATCGGTTCCCGTCCAAGACCGAGAGTTTAAGCTGTTTACTGGGGAGGTTACTGCTGTGGCTGGGCACCACAGTGGGGGTTGGGGCTTGCCCCGGCTGACGTACTGAGGATGGATATCGGAACTGAAACCCGGCAACCTTTACCTTGACCTTTACTTATAAGTGTACTCCTAGATTAGTAACAAAATACCCATTTTATAATGGAAACTAAAGTTTATTATTAATTATTATTATTATTATTATTATTATTATTATTATTATTATTATTATTATTATTATTATTATTATTATTATTCAAGCACTAGATTTGAGATTCTTCCTTGGACCTTTTCAAGTTCATAAATATAGTCCTTTTAATATGGTGACTATACCAGAACAGCATTATCTAGATGGAGTCGCATGATATATATTACACAATACAGTGTGCGGTGCATGTCAATATCAATATAAGCAAAGTTTCTCTTAATCAATTCTATTAATTGGTCAGCGTTACTACTAAAGCTTATCCTCTCTTTTTAAAATCAGTATAGCTTCTGTAGATATAAAGAAAATCAAAACCCTGAATTAAAAAATAGCCTCTGCCAAATTTAAATATAATTTTTATGTGATAGTTTATCTCTGCTTTAGAAGCCCAGTATAACTTTGGTAGGCTGAGAAAAATCAAAGCGCTGAATTAAAATGCTCTCGGTCAAATTAATATTCAATTTTCAACGCATACACTTGTATGCGTGTAAATTATATAATGATTAGCACAACTCTCCTCACCCTCTGTAAATCTTTCTGTATACAAGCACTACAATCAGCCTTGTAATGCATCCATCTTTCTTATAAGCATGCTACCAAACTGCTCCCTTTTACTCTCATTTCTTTCCACAACCACGAACATGCATACTCAATGACTAGTGTTCTAGAAAGGTTTTCCTACTAAATCTCCCTTGTTTGCTTTGACTCTCAGCGGGAAGAACACAAATGGGATGATTGCCTGTTCCGGTGTTTCATCTAATTCAGTCGACTTTAAGAACATTAGAGAATATGGAAGCAGCATTTCTGTCCCCTACCCCTTCTGTTTACAAATTTTCTACCGGCTATAGGAGTAGGTGGCCCATGGCACTAGCCGCCCATTGCAACCACTACAATTGAAGGTATTTTGTATTTAATTAGAGCTGGCCAAGGCAGCTCCATGTTAAGTCCTCCTTCAGTCACGGTTCTTTTCTTAATCCTACATCTACACCAAATATTCTGGCATATTTGTTTCACATTTTTTTCTATCCTATTGCAGTTGACAAAACACAGCACTCTCCATCTCTGTTTCTTTTTATGTTCTTTTTTCTTATTTCCAATATAGTTATGAATGATTCACAATTTCGGCCCCCTGTACCAGTCATAGAGGGGTGCTAAGAATCTCCAGAGATAATGTTGACTCAACTACTGGCGTTAGGGTAAACACGAGTGGCATTGAATATGGTCTGCCCATATCCTTCCACCTCCTGATAGATCTCCTTCTGTCACTATACACTTCTGAACTAAAATCTCTCGTCTGTGGAACAGCACATGGGTACATCCTCTGAAACCCAGCTGTCTAGCCATGCATCCACTGACCCATTTCAAATCTCTCACAATAACTTATATTCTTCTTTCCATTCCAAATGTAGGTTCTGTGCCAACTGTAACACTAACACCACTATTGCAAGGCTCTTGGACCTTGAATATCCTCACTTCAATGTTCTCTGGCTGAATGTATATCTCTCTACTACCACTATATTTCTTTGCTTCTGCTACTGCTCTCTTAACTCCACTTACTTTTTGTCCTTCCTTGAATATCTGTCCTTTGCCAGGAGTCCTTGCTATTTTCACACTCACTTGCTGAAGTTATCTACATTGGAGACACAATATGCACCACAGAGAGTGGCTTCATTTTTCTCAAACGATTTGAAGCAGATTATCAAACATCCTACTTGTGTTCTTGATTTCGACTACATGCAGCTAGTATTCTTGACCTATTTTTTACTTCCACAAAATATATATTTATTCTCTACTTTCCCCTCTTGATAACTGAACTTTCTTTGATCTCAGTCTCTTTCAGTTTTGCTCCCCCACCATCAATTCCTCCTACTCAGCGATGTATTTGGCACTTCGAGCATACCCAACGTGATGATATGCATAACTTTCTCTATGATTTCTCATGGAGTTACTACTGCTTTTGGAACTGCAACACTGATCAGGTAGCCCTAAAACACGCTGAGATCATAATCTCTGAAATGGAGGCGTTCATCCTCTCCTCTATCAATATTTTTTCTTCCCCTAATCCTTAGTTTAATCGTGCCTGTTTTATGGATATTCAGGTCAGGAATAGGGCATAGTGATCATACCAAGCCTTTTGATTTAGCTCACTCTGCTATTTCACATATATGAATTGCTGCACTGCTCAGATTTCGTAGGCCTAAAGCTTCCCTTTTTAGAGGGGAATTTGATGACCTTAACGATTCTCTTACTGATAAATGCTTCTCGTCCTTAGACAAAAAAGCTTTCCAGAAACTTCAGTAATGCAAGCTTTCCCTTCTCACTCGTCAAAATGATTCTATAATTTGCTCCCTCACTGACAAAACCACTCTCTTTGGCTCTCATTATTCTACTAAGTCTTTTGCCAGTGATTCCAGCTCACATGATCCTCGCACTTTACCCCTCTTTAACCTCATGCCCACCCATATTCTTTCTAATTGCAAAGTCTGAAGGGTTCTTTGCTTTTTAGAAACGAACAAAGCTTCCGGATCTGATGGTGTCCCTGCAAAGTTCCTCAAGAAATTTGCAGATGAACTGGCTCCTATTCTTTGCTGTCTTTTTCACCTCATTCTCTCAGTATCTCTCCTAATAAGGGTGATCATTCTATTCCTTCCAAATATGGACCAATTGCCCTAACCTCTACTATTGCTAAAGTATTCAAAACATTGCTTAATTCTCACTTCTTGAAACATCTTGACTCTAAACTTGTTTATTTCTGATTTCCTGTACGGTTTCCACAAGGCAATATCCACTGGAGACCTCCTGTCCCATCTCACTCATTTATGGCCATCTCCACTGAAGAACTTGGGGAATCCTGTGTCGTAGCCCTTAATGACTCATAGGTTTTGACAGTGTTGCACAAGGCTCTGTTGGCCAAACATCATGCTTATGGCTTTACCCCTTCTCTCTGTTCTATGATTTCCAGTTTTTTCTGATAATTTCATATCTGTTATTGTTGATCGTGCAACATCTAGCTCAGTTCTTTCACCTACCTGGTTCATGCTCTTCATCAACGATCTTTTCCAGTCCCCATCTTCCTTTGTTCTCCACACCTTTGCCGAAGATTCAACTCTTCATTTTTCCTCTGCCTTCTCACGACATTTGTGTACCACTTTTAATCAATCTCGTATCTCTCTTTCTTCAGCCCTCAACTCCGATTTACAGGGAGTGTCTGAGTGGGGCACCCAATATTTAGTTAAATTTAGTGCATTCAACATACTATTTCTTTCCCATTAATTCTGTTAACATATTAGGAATTCATATAACCTCTGATTGTGTTGAAGAGTCACATAATCCAAATTTTTAAAACTGCAAGCTCTGCTTCGTTCTCATCATTATTTTTCCTCTTCTAAGGTACTAGAAATCTCTAAGAGTCTTATCCGTCCCTGTGTAGAATACTGCTCCCACATTTTTGGCACTCCATTTTATACTTATCTCCTTGATAGTGTTGAATCTAAGGCAGTCAGACTCATCAGTGACCCTTCTCTTACCTTTCATCTGGATAATCTTTCTCTTCGCCATAAGGTATCATCCTTCCCAAGTTTCTGTCAATACTACATTCATCGCTGCTCTGATAAGTATGTGATTTGCATCCCTTTCCAACTGCTGAGGTCGTGTAACACTCGCAAAGCGGCCTTGTTTCACAGATACTGTGTGGAGATTTGTAGCTTGTGGATTGGTCTGTGCAGTGACTACTTTTTTCCCTCCTCCTCCAGACTTTCGAACTCTTCCTCTCTCTGTCTTCCCTAACTCTTATTACCTCTCTATCTTCAAAAAGCTTATATAACGTTATCTCAGGTCATAAACCTTCCATATTTCTATCTTCATTACTATGACTATTCTTTCAGTCTGTTCTTTTTCTATTGTTTACCATTAGCTTATTTTTACCTTATCCTTGAGCTGGTATTTTTCTTTGTCTCAGTGTTTTCTTGGCGATCGGCCATGATGAGGGCAGTTTTCTTGCCTGTCCCGGTGTCACAATTATAAAAACAAATCCGATGGAAGGTGAATATTTTGAGCATCTATTATTTTTCTGTTTGTCTTTCTAAAAGTGGATTGATTTATATCTTACTCTCTTTGTGTTAGGAAGACTCTCTCTCTCTCTCTCTCTCTCTCTCTCTCTCTCTCTCTCTCTCTCTCTCTCTCTCTGTATATATATATATATATATATATATATATATATATATATATATATATATATATATATATATAATATATATATATATATATATATATATATATATATATATATATATATATATATATATATATATATATATATATATATATATATATATATATATATATATATATATATATATATATATATATATATATATATATATATATATATTATATATATATATATATATATATATATATATATATATATATATATATATATATATATATATATATATATATATATATATATATATATATATATATATATATATATATATATATATATATATATATATATATATATATATATATATATATATATATATATATATATATATATATATATATATATATATATATATATATATATATATATATATATATATATATATATATATATATATATATATATATATATATATATATATATATAGAGAGAGAGAGAGAGAGAGAGAGAGAGAGAGAGTGAGTTTATTTAACTGTCTGAAGATAGAGGCCTGTAGCCTTCGAAGGTTTTTAATCACCAAATCTTCAGGAAACTTTTGCAAAATATCATTTATGGCAAAGAGATTTGTTACCTCGATTAGAGACCCTCTGTCTAATCTCTCTACAACGGAGATATTTAAGGCATAGTGGTTTGAGACTTGTGTAAATTATGCAGTCCTATAAGATGCTACGCTCATATGTTAAGTTTCCAGAGATACACGATATATATATATATATATATATATATATATATATATATATATATATATATATATATATATATATATATATATATATATATATATATATATACATATTATGAGTGTGACACCAGGACAAACGAATACTGCCCTCATCAATAAAGGCCCGGGCACAAGAAAACACCAATATGAAGGAAAAGGAAAAGGTTAAGGATAAGGCAGAGAAGAGGTAATGTTACACAAAGGAAAACGATAGACAGAAAATATTGGTCAAAGTACAGAGGACCTAGAGATATGGAGGATTAGGCCCTGAGATGACGATAGATCCGCATTTTGAAGGAAGATAGGTCATAAGAATTAGGAAAGACAGAAGGAGGAAGAGAGTTTGAGAGTCAGAAGGTAGATGGGAAAAAGCAGTCGCTGCGCCTATTAATCTGCGAGCTACAAATCTCCACACAGTACCTGTGAGATGAGGCCTCTTGGCGAGAGTTATGCGGCCTCTGCAGTGAGGGAGGGATGCAACTCGCCAACTCATCATAGCAGCGATGGAAGTAGAAACGATAGAAAAGAGAGAGGGATGATACCTATCGGCGAAGAGAGAGAGAATCCAGATTAGAAGTAAGAGAAGGATCGTGAATGAGTGTGACTTCCTTCGATTCAACCCTATCAAGGATATAAGTATAAGAAGAAACACTCCAGATGTGTGAGCAGTATTGTAAGCAGGGATGGATAAGACCTTTGTAGATTTTAAGTAATTGTAAAGAGGAAAAGTAATGACGAAAAGGAAACAGAACTCCCAATTTTTTGCATGAAGATTTAGAAATTTGTATTATGTGAGTCCTCCAAGACAATATATATATATATATATATATATATATATATATATATATATATATATATATATATATATATATATATATATATATATATATATGTTGTCACCGTGGCTCAAGCGGTAGCGTCCGCGACTCTGAGGCGTCAGGTCGAGGGTTCGCGCCCCGTCACGGTCTGAGGTTAGCAAGGGCATGCACTCAGGGTAACGATTACATTTGCCAAAACAAGTCCTTCGTAAGAAGGCAACCGTCCAAGCCCTTGGTAAAAAAAGGGAATCCGTGACGTAAAACCGGAAGAACAACAACAACAACAACAACATATATATATATATATATATATATATATATATATATATATATATATATATATATATATATATATATATATATATATATATATATATTGAGAGAGAGAGAGAGAGAGAGAGAGAGAGAGAGAGAGAGAGAGAGTTTATTTAACTGTCTGTTGCTGGAGGCGTGTAGCCTTCGAAAGTTTCCATCACCAAGTCTGGTAACTTTTCCAAATATAATACCTGATTTGTTACCTTGATAGGAGATGTCCTCTGTACACATTCTTTAAGGGAAATATTTGAGGCATATTGTTTTGAGGTATTGTAAATTATGCGTTCCTATCTGATGATACACTCATATGTTAAGTATATATAGTTACTTGTTCTTTTATAATATATATATATATATATATATATATATATATATATATATATATATATATATATATATATATATTTGTTTTTTTTGTTTTTTGTTTTTTAATTAATTAATTAATTAATTTTTTTTTGTGACACTAGGATGGGCAAAGAAAATTGCCCTCATCTGCCCTTGGCACAAAGAAAACGTAAAGCAAATAAGAGAAGGAAAGATGGGGAGTGTTGTAACCTGTCAGATGTCGAGGGAATGTAAGAGATGTGTGAGAAATGTGGCAGAATATTCAGTGTAGATGTAGGCATATTAAAAGAACTGTAACTGAAGGAATACGTAACACCGAGCTTCTGGCTAGTCCTATCTAAGTCCAAGGACCTTCACTTGTAGCATCGCATCAAGGGGCTGGTGTATATATATATATATATATATATATATATATATATATATATATATATATATATATATATATATATATATATATATATATATATATATATATATATAGAGAGAGAGAGAGAGAGAGAGAGAGAGAGAGAGAGAGAGAGAGAGAGAGAGAGAGAGAGAGAGAGAGAGAGAGAGAGAGAGAGAGAGAGAGAGAGAGAGAGAGAGAGAGAGAGAGAGAGTCCTCAGTTTACGTGGTCCTCGAGTTACTGTGTTTCGCCTTTATTACAAAGACCCAAAGTTTATAAATAAATTATTAATAAATACATTTTTTAACATACTTGGTTCATGTGGTAAATACAAAATTCATGCACTGAACTGAACTGTTGGTTAGCTTGGCGGATGAATAAACCCCTAGCAGCACTGTTGTATATATATATATATATATATATATATATATATATATATATATATATATATATATATATATATATATATATATATATATATATATATATATATATATATATATATATATATATATATATATATATATATAATGGTAATGGCTTTATTTATTTATTTATTTATTTATTTATTTATTTATGTAATTAGTTTTTGGAGGGAATTAAATTTAATGTATTCACAAAATTACCAAATAAATAGCCATAAATACTATCTTCATGAGAAAAAGTTCGTTAAGCATGGCGAAAGACTATTTCATCATGCGGCATTAGACTCAGAGGAAGAAGAAGAAGAGTCGCTCAGTTCATTCTCGTACAAATTATTGTTTCACTTTCCCATCCGCTCTTTCATTGGATTCGCTCATTATTGACCGGTGCTATGCCTCCCAAATGTATTGGTGATTCTATTGATGGCAATGCTGTGAAGAAAAGGAAAGCCATACCATGGAAATTAAAATAGAAATAGTAAAACGCTTGGAAAAGGGAGAGACAGCTACGAACATTGGCCACTTAATTGGGTAGTCCGTTCGACTGTGGAGACAATCGTTAAGTATAAACACTGCATCCTTACGCATGTGGATGGCTCTGCTCCTATGATGTTCATTGTGATTACTAAGTCGCGTAACGCCTTGGTCACAGTAATTATGTCATAGGTTCGAGTCCCGGTCAAAGGGTAAAATATGATTCGTGTATATATATATATATATATATATATATATATATATATATATATATATATATATATATATATATGCATGTATGTATGTATGTATGTATGTATGTATGTATGTATGTATGTGATTACCTAATTGTGCTTACGGGAAAGAGCCCCAAGCTCGTATCTTCCCGTTTCCTGATTGGTACTATTTTGTACTTAGTGATACTTATCATACCTGTCCTTAAAACTATGGATTGAGATAGCATTAACTACCTCCTCGCTTAGCGAATTCTAATTATCAACTACTCTTACACTGAAAAAGTATTTCCTTACATCCTGCAAAGAAAGTTTCTTACGATGCTTCAAACTATGACCTCTACTACCAGAGCCAGCCATATCAAAATATCGATCCCTATCCGCTCTATCATAACAATGAATGAATTTAAAGTCTGTCACCATATCTCCCCTCAATCTTCTAGTTTTGAGTGATGGTAAGTCGAATTCCCTCAGCCTCTCATCATAACTGAGATTACGTATTTCTGGCACCAGTTTCGTGGCATGTCTTTGAACTTTCTCAAGCTTAGCTGCGCCTTTTTCAAGTACGGATTCCAAAAGGGGGCTGCATATTCAAGTTTTGGCCTCACATAGGTTACATTAATATTTCTGAACATTTCCTTGTCCATGTGCCTAAAGGCTACCCTTACACTTGATAAGAGTGCATATGCTGCCCTTACTATGCCATTTATATGCATTTCTGGAGGCAAATCAGCAAGTATGTTTACTCCTAGATCTCTCTCATTTTCTGTCTCTTGAAGTTGTACTCCAGCCACCGAGTAGTCAAGCTTGGGCCTTCTTGCACTTGTACCCATTCTCATTACCTTACATTTTGAAGGATTGAATTTCATTAGCCACTTTCTGACCACTCGTGCAGAGTATTTAGATCTTCCTGAAGTTCTCTACCGTTGTTCTCGTTTCTTACTTTCTTCACAATCTTTGCATCATCTGCAAAGATATTCATGAATGAATTTACAGACTCTGGTAGGTCATTTACATATACAAGGAACAAAAGTGGCCCTAAAACTGAACCCTGTGGAACTCCACTACTAACTCTTCTCCATTCAGACACTGAGTGTCTTACTCTAACCCTCTGTTCCCTTCCTTCTAAGAAAGTTTTTATCCATTCCAAGACATTTCCACCTATTCTAGCCATTGTTTGCAGCTTCCTAATAAGTCTCCCATGTGGGACAGTGTCAAATGCTCTCTGGAAGTCTAGGAATATGCAATCTGCCCAGCCCTCTCTTTCCTGTAAGATTTGGCTTACCGCATCATAAAATTCTAATAAGTTTGTTACTGTTGATCTACCTTCTCTGAAGGATTCCAAGTGAAGAGAGAAATGTTTCCTTAATAGATTCTCCATAACTTTGCAAACTATGCTGGTTAAGGAATCTGGTCTATAGTTTAGAGCCGTACCCCTCCTTCCCTTTTTGAAGATAGGTATCACATTTGCTTGTTTCCAGCATCTTGGAATCTACCCTGACTTCAGTTTCTTTTTAAATATGATAGTTAGTGCAACTGGTACTGAGTTTGTGCATTTTTTAAGTACATGAGGGGATATATCATCAGGACCTGTAGTTTTTTGGACATCTAACTCCATCAGCGCTTTGCATACCTCTGTGACTGAAAGGTTGATGTTCTCTAATACCGGCCCGTTTGTGTGATTACCTAATTGCGATTACCTAATTATGTTTACGGGAAAGAGCCCAAAGCTCGTATCTTCCCGTCTCCTGATCGGTTCCATTTTATACTTAGTGATACTTATCATACCTGTCCTTAAAACTATGGATTGAGATAGCATTAACTACCTCCTCGCTTAGCCAATTCCAATTATCAACTACTCTTACACTGAAAAAGTATTTCCTTACATCCTGCAAAGAAGTCTTCTTACGAAGCTTCAAACTATGACCTCTAGTTCTAGAGCCAGCCATATCAAAATATCGATCCCTATCCACTCTATCATAACCATGAAGGAATTTAAAGACTGTCACCATATCCCCCCTCAATCTTCTAGCTTCGAGTGATGGTAAGTCTAATTCCCTCATCCTCTCATCATAACTGAGATTGCGTATTTCTGGCACCAGTTTCGTGGCATGTCTTTGAACTTTTTCAAGCTTAGCTATGTGCTATTTCAAGTGTGGATTCCAAAAGGGGGCTGCATATTCGAGTTTTGGCCTCACATAGGTTACATAAATATTTCTGAACATTTCCTTGTCCATGTGCCTGAAGGCTACCCTTACATTTGATAAGAATGCATATGCTGCCCTTACTATGCCATTTATATGTATTTCTGGAGACAAATATGCCAGTATGTTTACTCCTAGATCTCTCTCATTTTCTGTCTCTTGAAGTTGTACTCCAGCCACCGAGTAGTCAAGCTTGGGCCTTCTTGCACTTGTACCCATTCTCATTACCTTACATTTTGAAGTATTGAATTTCATTAGCCACTTTTCTGACCACTCATGCAGATTATTTAGATCCTCCTGAAATTCTCTACCATTGTTCTCGTTTTTTACTTTCTTCACAATCTTTGCATCATCTGCAAACATATTCATGAATGAATTTACAGACTCTGGTAGGTCATTTACATATACAAGGAACAAAAGTGGTCCTAAAACTGAACCCTGTGGAACTCCGCTACTAACTCTTCTCCATTCAGACACTGAGTGTCTTACTCTAACCCTCTGTTCCCTTCCTTCTAAGTAAGTTTTTATCCATTCCAAAACATTTCCACCTATTCTAGCCATTGTTTGCAGCTTCCTAATAAGTCTCCCATGTGGAACAGTGTCAAATGCTCTCTGGAAGTCTAGGAATATGCAATCTGCCCAGCCCTCTCTTTCCTGTAAGATTCGGCTTACCTCATCATAAAATTCTAATAAGTTTGTTACTGTTGATCTACCTTCCCTGAAGCCATGTTGCCTCACTGACAAAAGGTTAAAGGATTCCAAGTGAAGAGAGATATGTTTCCTTAGTAGTTTCTCCATAACTTTGCAAACTATGCTGGTCAAGGAAACTGGTCTATAGTTCAGAGCCGTATCCCTCCTTCCCTTTTTGAAGATAGGTATCACATTTGCTTGTTTCCAGCATCTTGGAATCTCCCCTGACTCCAGTGACTTTTTAAATATGATACTTAGTGCCACTGATATTGAGTTTTCGTATTTTTTAAGCACATGAGGGGATATGTCATCAGGACCTGTAGCTTTATGAACATCTAAATCCATCAGCGCTTTGCATACCTATGTGGCTGTAAGGTTGATGTTCTCTAATACCGGCCCTTGAGCTTCTATCTCTGCAATCTGAGGGGGTGGGGTATTTTCTACTGTAAATACTGACTGAAACTCCTTGTTCAATTCTTTGCAGATCTCTTCATCCGTCTCAGTGATGCTTCCATCCGCTCTCTTTAGCCTTAAAACCTGTTCTTTTACCTTCAGTTTTCCTCTGATAAAGCTGTGGAAAAGCTTGGGATTTTCTTTACCCTTCCTGGTGATCACCCTCTCATAGTCTCTCACTGCCTCTCTCCTTTTACTTAGGTAGTCATTTCTTGCTCTTTTGTAGGTTTGCCAGGCATTTATGTTTTTCTCCTCCTATACCTTTTCCAGCATTTGTCTCTCCACTCCTTAGCTCTTCTACACCCATTATCGAACCATTTCTCTCTGGCATGAATTACACCTACTTTGGTGACAGGTATGCAGCAATCTACTATCTTCCCATATTTCTCACAAAAGATGTCATACATTTCTTGTACAGATTTGTTGTAATATAAGGTTCTCCAGTCAATAACTGCAAAAAGCTCATTCATTTTGATGTAATCTCCTTTTGGATAGTTCCTCCTCATGTCCTCAGTGCCTCTACTCTCAGGCAGAATATCTTCAATGATATACTCCATCAACAACACACAGTGGTTACTCTTTCCAATTGGTGGTTCATACTCAATATTTTCAATATCCAACACATTATCTGTGAGTACTAGATCAAGTAGTGATTACCTAATTGTGATTACCTAATTGTGTTTACGGGAAAGAGCCCAAAGCTCGTATCTTCCCGTCTCCTGATCGGTTCCATTTTATACTTAGTGATACTTATCATACCTGTCCTTAAAACTATGGATTGAGATAGCATTAACTACCTCCTCGCTTAGCCAATTCCAATTATCAACTACTCTTACACTGAAAAAGTATTTCCTTACATCCTGCAAAGAAGTTTTCTTACGAAGCTTCAAACTATGACCTCTAGTTCTAGAGCCAGCCATATCAAAATATCGATCCCTATCCACTCTATCATAACCATGAAGGAATTTAAAGACTGTCACCATATCCCCCCCTCACTCTTCTAGCTTCGAGTGCTGGTAAGTCTAATTCCCCCAGCCTCTCATCATAACTGAGATTACGTATATCTGACACCAGTTTCGTGGCATGTCTTTGAACTTTTTCAAGCTTAGCTATGTGCTTTTTCAAGTGCGGATTCCAAAAGGGGGCTGCATATTCGAGTTTTGGCCTCACATAGGTTACATAAATATTTCTGAACATTTCCTTGTCCATGTGCCTGAAGGCTACCCTTACATTTGATAAGAATGCATATGCTGCCCTTACTATGCCATTTATATGTATTTCTGGAGACAAATATGCCAGTATGTTTACTCCTAGATCTCTCTCATTTTCTGTCTCTTGAAGTTGTACTCCAGCCACCGAGTAGTCAAGCTTGGGCCTTCTTGCACTTGTACCCATTCTCATTACCTTACATTTTGAAGTATTGAATTTCATTAGCCACTTTTCTGACCACTCATGCAGATTATTTAGATCCTCCTGAAGTTCTCTACCATTGTTCTCGTTTTTTACTTTCTTCACAATCTTTGCATCATCTGCAAACATATTCATGAATGAATTTACAGACTCTGGTAGGTCATTTACATGTGTGTATGTGTGTAAGTAAGCACAAACTATTAACATAGCGCTAGATAGTGAGGAAGCCCATCATTGGAACAACACATAAAAAATGACACTATAATTTGGGTCCTAAATGGACCCCTTCTCAAGCACAAGTCTTGTGCTTGAGAAGGGGTCCAGTTAGGACTCAAATCATAGCGTCATTTTCTATGTGTTGTTCCAATGATGGGCTTCCTCACTATCTAATGCTGTATGTTAATGATTTGTGCTTACTTACACACACAGAATTTCGCATTTAGCTCAAATCCCATGCTATATAGGAATCAATAATATTCAAATAGGCACATTAACATATGTAATACATGCATCTTATTTTGCTTCTGGCCGGGAATCGAATCTAAGACAGATAAATAGTGTGCCAAGGCATTACTGACTACACCACTGAAGGTATTGAAACAAGAAGCAATCAAAGCTAACAGCTACAACCTATGTAGCTTGAAAAGAGAGAGATAGATAGATACATAGAGAGAGAGAGAGAGAGAGAGAGAGAGAGAGAGAGAGAGAGAGAGAGAGAGAGAGAGAGAGAGAGAGAGAGAGAGAGAGAGAGGAGAGAGAGAGAGAGAGAGAGATTTGGAAGAAGCTGTAATTTGAACAAAAATGCAGTCAGAAAGAATCCGTTCATTCTCTAGCGTAGCAGTTAGCTGTGAGGTTTGCTTCTTCTTCTAAGACCCTCAGTGGTGTAGTTGGTAGCACTTTGGAACACTTATTATGTGTCTTAGGCTCGAGTCCCTGCCAGGGGCAAAATATGAAATATGATTCTTGTTTTGACTATGTTAATGTTTATATTATTATTATTAATGCTTATATAGCATGGGATTAGAATTAAATGTGAAAACGAAGCCACGGAAGAAAAAACAATAAAAAACAATGCATTCATTCCCTAGCATAGCAGTGAGCTTTGAGGTTTGCTTCCTTTAAGAC
>JAXCGZ010003869.1:147500-150920 GCA_037179515.1 Halocaridina rubra
TAGCTCTTTTACACCCATTATCGAACCATTTCTCTCTGGCATGAATTACACCTACTTTGGTGACAGGTATGCCGCAATCTACTATCTTCCCATATTTCTCACAAAAGATGTCATACATTTCTTGTACAGATTTGTTGTAAAATAAGGTTCTCCAGTCAATAACTGCAAAAAGCTCATTCATTTTGATGTAATCTCCTTTCTGATAGTTCCTCCTCATGTCTTCAGTGCCTCTACTCTCAGGAAGAATGTCTTCAATGATATACTCCATCAACAACACACAGTGGTCACTCTTTCCAATTGGTGGTTCATACTCAATATTTTCAATATCCAACACATTATCTGTGAACACCAGATCAAGTAGTGATGGCTCATCCCCACCCCTGGCTCTTGTTGGTTCCATTACATGTTGGTGTAGGAAATTCCCTTGTACGCAATCTAGGAATCTTGCCCCAAAGGAGTCCTCACCACTGTGTGGGTCAAGATTTATCCAATCTATCTCTTTATGATTAAAGTCTCCCATAATCAAAATCCTACATTTTTTCTCCCGCGCCATGTTAACAACTGAGTTTATGACTTCAATCGTACCTATATGACTTTCCTCATAAATTTCAAGCCTATTTTGGTTCCTTGGTGGGTTGTATACAACAGTTATTATAATGCTCTCTGACCCAGTATTTATGCGAGCAACAAGAAATTCCCTGAACTCACTTTCTATAGCCAAGTTTATCTCTTCAGCTTGAATCCTCTCACTTATGAGCAGTGCTATCCCTCCACCAGTCCTCTCAGATCTTTCGACCCTTAGTATTCTGAAGCCCTTAGGAAAAACTGTGACACTGTTTATGTCCTCACTCAACTTAGTCTCTGTAATTGCTACTATATCTGCCTTACTGTTGTGAATCCTATCTTTTAATTCTACTGCCTTACCAGCTAATCCATCAGCATTTGTGTATAACAATCTTAATGAGGCCCCATCCCCTGATCTTCTGTCATTATCTTCTTTATCTCCCCTTTGTCTGGAAGTATTCCGTAACGAAAATTTTTCTTCTCTTCCTCATTTCTTTCATCATTTAACCTTCTTGCCTCTTGCAACAAGTTTTTGATCTTTCCCATCTCTTCCTGTGTTCTGTATCGTCTAATGAACACTTCTTTGCATTCTTGAAGGTCTTTTAGACTTTTTTTTCTCAACAATATTTCCCTACATGTCTCCCCTCTCTCAAAGGTTACTTTTGTTGGTCTCGGCTTTCCTTCCCTCGAATATTTACCTAGTTGGTGTATGTTTACAATATCCTCAGGACCACATACTACTCCAAGCTTTCTTATCAGGTCTACAACCCTAGCTTTATTTTCTTCAAGTCTCCCCTGCCATGTTGGCTCCTGGGATTCACTTATGCCTGAGATTACCACTGTCTTCTCCTTATCAAGTGCCTGTCTGATGAGTGGGTTTGCCCTTTCCATCACAACGTCTTTCATTTTTTCGATTACTGTCTCTTTATAATCAACTGTTTGTATGTTTTCCAGTGCCACCACCTTTACAGCCTCTTTTACTGCCACATTCCCCTTTAGTGCATCAGCAAAGGACGTTTTCATGGCATCATTTTCCATATTCAGCTCCTGGAACTCTTTTCTGAACTGTTCAATGTTTTCCTTAATCTGAACATTCCAAGCAGCAATCTCGTCTCTCTCAGAAGATAGCAGTGAACTAACATCTAATTCCTTTAGGTTGTCATTTAGCTGTTTGTTTTTATCTTCTTGATTAGAAATTCTAGATTCTAGTTGACTCTTTTCCCCTTCCAGCTTCTTTATTCTTTTTTCTAGTTCCTTTCTCTCCTGCCCTTGTGCTTTATTTGCTTCCTCCAAAGATCTTATTTGTTCTCTGAGTGTTTCATTCTCTTTCATTTCTCCATCCATATTCCGAATTTTATCATCAAGGCTTGTAACCATTTCCTCTAACTTCTTGATTCTCTGTTTAAGTCCTCTGATGACTACCCCTTCTCCCGACCCATGGGTGGGAGAGGTTTGGGACAGAGATGGCTTCATTTTTATGTTCTCCCTCTCACAGAATATAGAAAGAAGACGAGAAAAAAAAAAAAAAAAAAAAAAAAAAAAAAAAAAAAAAAAAAAAAAAAAAAAAAAAAAAACTTCTAATTTACCTTCACACAGAATTTTTATATCTCCATATAAGTGCTATTTAGTGACTCAGTTTGTCTCCCTTCTGGTAACACACATCTTAACTTAAAAACTTGACCATGGTAATTTAAGTATAAAAAGAAAAAGAAAAACAAAAGTCAAACCTGAAGGAAAATTCGAATTTGTGTTCGAGGTGGCACCCACCTGTTTCTGTTATATATTCTTCCTAACTGATAAACTGACTTGCTAACCAAGATATGTTATCACGGGATTTAGACTTTACATTTAACTCAATATATATATACAAAATAACAAAATAGCAAACGAGAAAGCTAAAAGAAAAGCAAAAAAAAAAATGAAGAAAATAGGACTGCTGTACTACTTGGCAACTTAACTCAGTACTGTTGACAGGTGGGTATTTGGTAATTTTTTTTTTCTTTTATTATTCAATTTTTTCGTGTATCAAACTAACTAACTAGTTAATATAAATGGGAAGGGTACTGTTTTTAACAATATATAGAACCACAGGATCAGGTAAAACGGCTTAAGAGCTTTCCCCAGTTTACACAAAAAATTAGGTAATGTGGTGTGAGGCTCCACGTCTGGCAACTCTTCTAGATTTCCCTCAAGGCAGAATCTGGACGGCAGCTTCTCTCTCTTCCTCACGAAAAAGTTCTCAATTTTTTTCCTTTAATATGAACAGTCTCGTCTTACAACAAATATTAGTTTTTGTACTCACAATACTCTGCAGGAGGATTTCAGATTTTTGGAAATTATGGTAAAGTTTTCCACTAAGCACTTTAGTCACTGGAAACAGTTTAAATTTTAAGAGGAGCGATTCCGTGTGTCACTGAACGCGGTGTGTGTGTGTGTGTGTGTGTGTGTACGAATATTTCCCCGGAAGGAGATGGGTAAGAATACTTCCTCCGTGCTCCTCTTCTTGTCGTAAATGTCGACTAAATGGGGCGGAGCTAGAGACTCGATATCCCCTCCTTTTTAATTTCTTCCCTCAAAAAGTCGATGTATTTTGCTATGACTCCGCTATCCCCCTTTATGAGGGGAATATTGCTCTTGTGTATAGCGCCTTGGTAGCGCCTTGACTTAGTAATCATAAGTCCTAGGTTCGAGTCCCGGTCGGGGTAAAAATGATTCATGTTTTCACATATGTAATGTGCATAATTGGCTATATATATATATATATATATATATATATATATATATATATATATATATATATATATATATATATATATATATATATATATATATATATAAACAGCAATATCTCTTCAA
>JAXCGZ010003870.1:2500-7500 GCA_037179515.1 Halocaridina rubra
AAAATAGACACCTAGGTTCTTTACCGAGTTCATTGGCTTAATGATATTACCGTTAAAATTTATATGAAGATTGTCATCAACTTCTGATAATAATTGTCTGGATCCGATAAGAATAGATTGGGTTTTAGTTTCATTAAGTAACAGACCATTTTTTAGAAAGTAACGTTTAGCCATATACAAAATTTCTTCTGCTCTACGAATAATATTTTCTAAATCATTAATTTCTCCTTCAATTAAGATTTGAGTATCGTCAGCATATTGAATGACATAACAGTTAGGTAAATATTTTACTAGATCGTTTACATATATTAGAAAAAGTATAGGTCCTAGGATCGATCCCTGAGGGACCCCAAACAATACCTTCTTGCGACTTGAAACTACATCTTTTATTCTGACTGACTGGTAGCGGTTTTTTAAATAGTTCTCGAACCAGCTTGGATCAATGTTCATTTTTTTGCATTTTTCTAATAAGATGGTATGGTGTACACAATCAAAAGCTTTAGAAAGATCGAGTAGTAGTAGCAATGATATTTTCTTATTATCTATATTTTTGTATATTTCATCTGATATTTTCAATAAGGCAGTTTCAGTTGATAATTTTGGCCTGAAACCGTGTTGACTTTTTGCAATAAGTTTATTTTTTTCAAGAAACTCACTTAACTGATTTGCAACAATCTTTTCAAGTATCTTTGATAAAATTGGTAGTAAAGAGATTGGTCTATAGTTAGAGACGTCGTCAGGATTTCCATTTTTAAAACCAGGAATTACATGGGGATTTTTCCATAAATCTGGGTAAATATTGGTAACTATGGAAGTATTGATTATTACCGTCAGATAATATGCTATTACAAATAATGAATCTCTAATAAAACGAAAACAAATTCCATCTGATCCATATGCATTAGAGTCTTTCAGATTTTTTATTACTAAGATTACTGTATTACAATCTACTGTAGTAGGGTTAAAGACATCATTACTTCTATTGAATGCACTATGTTCTTCAAGATTAGCATTATTATTATTATTACTACCATCATCACTATTATCATTACCATTACTACCACCATCATTATTATTTACACCATTATCAACATTTCTATTATTATTACTACTACCATCATCATTATTATTACCACCATTTCTATTATTGATTTCATTTATTATTTCTTTTTTTGTTTTTTCAAAAGAGAGAGAGAGAGAGAGAGAGAGAGAGAGAGAGAGAGAGAGAGAGAGAGAGAGAGAGAGAGAGAGAGAGAGAGAGAGAGAGAGAGAGGTGAAACAAGAGTGAAAGTAAAATGAGAGAGAGAGAGAGAGAGAGAGAGAGAGAGAGAGAGAGAGAGAGAGAGAGAGAGAGAGAGAGAGAGAGAGAGAATATTTGTAGATACTACAGGCTTTAGGGGCAAGGGGGGTTGGAACGTGTACAAGATATATACCGGGTGGGAGGGGTAAGGATGGAGGAGACAGGTCTCGGTATGACACGAGATATAATATTACAAATTGCCTTTTGTGTCTCTCTTCACAACCCCCCCTTTCCAATCCCCCATTCACGGTACCCCAGTGCCTCCCCCAGTCTCTTCTTATTCCCTCATTCAACCAAGATATTGGACAGGCTCTTACACAGCCTCTAAGATTTTTTTTCTAAAAGGCTTTTTGTGGTTTACTCTCTCTCTCTCTCTCTCTCTCTCTCTCTCTCTCTATATATATATATATATATATATATATATATATATATATATATATATATATATATATATATATATATATATATAATATATATATATATATATATATATATATATATATATATATATATATATATATATATATATATATATATATATACCGTGGCTGTTTCCCCCTTAAATTGGGGGGGTAGCCGACGTCAAGAAAGGAAAGTTTGGGGAGAAGTTATTCTCCCCTCTACTCCCCCTCTTCGTTGACGCCTCGCAGGAGGTTGATACAAGGGGGGGGGATTCCCAGTCCCCCCGCCCCGTCCACTTTTAGTCGCCTTTTACGAAACGCAGGGAATACGGTGAGGCTATTCTTTGATATTATGCCCGCCCCACAGGGCACAAATATAAAAGGCCCCATGTGCTCCTTATTATCGTCTCCAACCAACCGCTCAATGGCAAAGCCCCTGCTGGGCTAAAGATGATGATGGGATGGCCAAGAGTGCGCCGCCGCGCCCTCGTGTGGGAAACCTCTAGGGTTTTGCGGGAGTAATCGGCCGCCGCTGCCTGTCTACTACAGCAGCAAGATTTTTGGCAGGCCTTTGGCCCTCCCGACTTCTAGGTCTGGCTTCAGGGAACGCGCCACCAACGAGATTTTGGCGGCACGAACTCCCCAATACGCTACCAAGCAGACCAGGGAGATGGATGACTAGATGACACTCGTCTTGGAGTGGCCACGGCACTTGGGAGTGCCATCGCCGCAATGTGCGTTCAACTACACTTAAGAATGAATATACAGTACTTACGTTGTGTAGATGATATATATATATATATATATATATATTAGATCAGTCGATTTTATATATGCAAGGCAAAAAGGATCTCTCTCTCTCTCTCTTTCTCTTTGAAACATGTAACTGGCGTTTTACAATATTCAAAAAAATATATTTCTTAATAATCAATTATGTACGGTATTCTCCCTACTCTTTTCAAAGATATAAACTGTTCGGTAAATACAAAATACACAAATAAATAATTGAAAAAATAAACGTAAGAAATAAAAAATAGTTTCCAATTTGAAACAAAATTATAAAAGTAGAGTTTCATTTTGATGAAATTTTGTGTTGCATTCACTATTGTAATATATTTTCCTAAGTAATTTTATATCTTTGTATCATTTAAGCTTACTTATAACCAGTGTAATTTGTAATTAAAGTTTCATTAAATACTAAAATAATAATAATAATAATAATAATTATTATTATTATTATTATTTCGTACCTCTAAACGAATATCCAATAACCAATATAGAACTGCAAACATTCCTCAAATGACAACCAAAGCTACACCTAATCTTATATAAATAGGATCTGTGAACGCCAACCATGTGTAATAAGTATAATAATACCTTAAGAGTAGTAATACCCTGATGTATGAATACTACGTCCTAAGTAAATACATTGCATATTGCATGAATAATATGATAAACCCAAAAGTAATAGTGATAATAATAATAATAATATAATAATAACAATAGTAGTAGTAGTAGTAGTAGTAGTAGTAGTAGTAGTAGTAGTAATAATAATAATTATAATAATAATAATAATAATATTAAGAAGACTACTACTACTATTATTACTATTACTACAACTAATACTACTTGTAGTAGTAACAGTAATGATGATGATGATAATAATAATAATAATAATAATAATAATAATAATAAACCTTATGACAAACATATCATTGCATTATGCACAATACTAACTTAAACAATAAACAAACAACTGACATTATAATAAGCATTTCTGGAGTGAAAGATAAACACCATTGTATAACACACAATATGGACCAAAATAGCTTATACTGAAGTTGCATCATATGTATTTCTGCAATACAGACTATAAGCTATAATAATATCTCCAATCCGGCCTTATGGATCTCTGCATTATAGGATATTGCCTATATTAGTATACATTATTCATTGGGGCTCTGCCATTCATAATTCTGTATCACAGATATCTGGCTAACATTATAGATATTGAGCCTTAGAGACATGTAAAGTCTGAATTATAGAAGTTTATTATTATATTATTATTATTATTATTATTATAATTATTATTAGTAGGTAAGGTAAGATTTCAACTGTCAATACCAAGTCTTTCAAAACTATAAGATTAAGTGTCCTGTTGTTTTAGATTCTCCACCCAGGGAGGGGTGGAATGGGTCATGGAGGACCCATAGGGCAGTCGCCAGCCGGCACAGCCCCAATCCCCCACTATGGTACCCAGGCACAGCAGTAACCTCCCCAGTAAATAGCTTAAACTCTCTTGCCTGGACGAGGCGCGATCCGACGAACTCGCGACTGCGAGGCCAGCGCGTTACCATTGTACTAGCCAGAAGGGTATTGAGTGTCCACAGATTAAATGTCAAGGGACGCTGTCGAATAGGTTGCGAGGTTAGGTTAGCTTTCATCCACACATATTTTGTCCTCTGACTATTTAAAAGACTATGTATAGATAGACTTAACGTCGAATATACAAAATGTGCAAAAAGATAAGGATAGGTGAGGTTAGGTTTAATATGTTAACACTAACCTTTTGCGACACTGGCCATCCAGTGTCTCACAACCATGAATAAAGGGTTAGATAAGTGGTTTTCAACCTTTTTCCTTCCCTTCCCCCACTCAGCAGATTTTCAACATGCTCGTGGTGTTCCCTTTCATTTTCTCCAGCGTTTCCCCACAAATAACGTTGAAAAATCAAAAGAATATGAAACGAAAACTACATGACATTAAAAGGAAAATTATTAGCTCTATATCTGCACCGCTTGCTTAGCAACTTAAGGGGGGTTTACACGGTCAAACGGTTCGTCGAACGCGGTTCGACAGACAAGTGTTTGTAGTGACGTTCGAACATCACTTCAAACACTTGTCTGTCGAACCGCGTTCGACGAACCGTTTGACCGTGTAAACCCCCCTTTATACACGTTAGTACAGTCTCTCAGATACAGTCCTATATTGTGTTACACAGGAACTGCGCCCGCGAAATCTTAAATAGCCCGTTAACAATCGGGGAAAAAAAAGCCGTGGCCCCCAGTTTGAGAGCCACTGGGTGAGACCAACCAATCCTTTCCTTCCTACACCAAACAAATTGGTAAACAATCTTGCTAAAGTGCTCAAAGGTATCTCTCTATTTCTCCGTCTGAAGCTCTCTTAATTTAATTAAAGCTTTGGAGTAAATCGTCCTGCAACTAGAAGAGCCTTCATTTACCTCATGCTGGGATATTCTCTCTCTCTCTCTCGTTTAATGAATTAAAGAAGAGTGAATT